>JAGFPH010000340.1:432559-499176 GCA_018207615.1 Philaenus spumarius
ACCTTATCTCTCGTTTTATCTGAGGGTACAGTCGATAAAACTGGGGTAGCACACCGGGTTGAAAGATAGTACAGAGGCCTGACTTGTCTATGGAGACTGAGTCAAGAGTCTCAGCCCATGGGGATGTACCTCTTGGTAATACTAATGAATCGGATATGGAAGGCAGTAGTGGGAGTGGTCAGGTTCCCCATTCAATTCAGGTAGAAAACCCACAGGGCCATAAAGGACCTGTAAAGCTTTGTGGCACTGACAAAAAGCGCCTTCATTGACTTTTCCAGGAGGGCTTTGATGCCCGTAGTATGGAGAGGAAGAGGGAGCGGGTGGATGGTTCTACACCCGGAACAATCCCTCAAAAGGAAAAATGAAAAGGAAAGCACACTTGCTCAGGAGTGCCATACTTACTGGCTATAGTCAAGCTATCTCCGGTGTTCGTGTGGGTATCCTTCCCTCGGACTTTCGTAGATCTCTTCTAACCAAGGAGCAAATGTGTTCCTTTGCACTGGGGAATTTTGGAGATGGTCTTAGGAATAAAGGGATTTGCCGTAACCCTCAAATTCAATGGGTTCAATGCTAAGGCTGGCTTTTGCATCCTTAGCTGTTCCAATGTAGTTACTGCAAAATGGGTTATGTTCCTTGGAGATCCTCTAAATCCCTGGGAAGTAGCCAATCTGCGGATTGTTGGGGACTAAAACGCAAATTGCTGAGGCATACACAATCTTCCCCTATTGCAGAAAAGACTCCAATGAGAGAATTCTGGACTTTTGGGGCTCAAAATGATGGCCTCAACGTGGACAACTGGAGGGTAGTCAGAAAGGCTGTCAAAGGGCCTACCACTAAAATAACCCTCAATATTGACCATAGGTCGGTTAAAACCATCTAATCTCTTGGTTTTCACCTCTGCTTCTAAAGTTTGAAAGCATTCCAATCAGGCCGAAGAAGCAAGACGGAGGGGGTCCAGAATGCTAGTGACTCGGAAGTAAAAGGGGCTACTTACTGTACATCTGAGGCTCCTCGATCATCTGAGGCTCCTTTTTCTCCGAGGCCTGGTCCATCAAACCTGGAGCATGGGCTGTGTGGGCCCTCCACCTCCTTGAGGCCATCTGGGCTTTGAAAAGAAAGATTGCCTAATATATTTAGGACATCCTATCCTAAGTGCCCCTCTGTATCTCAGTGCGGTTGTGCTGCACCTAAAAACAGGAGGCGATATAAGAGGAACAGATGCCTTACAGAGAGAGGCAGAGAAGATCTGTCAGTAAGGCTTTGTCGGGAAGCCAGCTCCCAGAGACCTCAGGATCTGATGGGAAGAGGATGAGCAATGATCCACAACCTTTAGGATGCTGCAGATAATCTCCAGCACTCCAAGGCGTCATCTGCTGTGCTGGGCAGGATATTTGTCTGCAAATCCTTTGACATGGCTCTTATCCAGGCACCATGGTACAGTGGAGGCCTCATCAGGAGACTCTCAACTCCTAATGTTAAGTTGATTTATGATAATGATCATTTTAGACTTAGAGCTTGCATTCTTGTTCACAATAATGTAAATGATATCCCTCTTTCTGATTTTGTGAGTAGGGATCTCTACAGCAATGCTGGTAGAAGTACTTATTCCTCGGGGTAGCTATGAGGCTATTGTGGCCTCATGGGGTTTTTTTTTACCAGGAGTTACTGACGTCAATCCACCTTTTGAAGTTATAGACACCCAGGCAACTCCAACTCATTATTTCCTGTGATGCATTGAGTCAGAAGGTGAGGAATTGCTTGCTTATTTAATTAGCTGTAATCTAGCTATTAATAATGTTGGTAATGATTTTACCTATGTTAGTGGAAACAACAGGAGGCAATAGACCTCACATTGTCAACGACGTATATTAGTAATAAGATTAAAAACTGTCATGTTAGTAATGAGCCATCGCTGGCCGAAACTTCTGGTGGAGGCTCCAACTGTCAGAAGGCAGCAGCTTCTAGGATGTATGTCAATTCACATCACCATCTTGGATGGGGCAGCATTGACACTAATGCAAGGGTTGAGTCACTACTAGATTTTTTCTTGTCTAATAACTTTAAAATTGTTAATGTAGGCAATAACCCGACCTTCTCCAATAAAATCGGGAGCGAGGTCATAGATATTATTTTTTGTACAGAAATCACAGCTCATTTGATTAGGGCCTGGCATCAACAGAAGCCTCCCTGTTAGAAACATACAGCACCAAATCACTCTTCAGGGATACGGAGGGCGACGGACTGGAGGACCTATTCGGATCAGCTTTTGGCAATATTTGAGTCTATGGCGGAGGATATTGCAACCTTTCCAGACATGGACCGGGTGGCCTCCTCACTACAGGAGGCCATAAGGACTGCTATCAGGATAACTGCCTTCTGCGATCTAAAACTGGTAGGTCCCCGAACCTCGGTCGCAGAAGGAAACATATAAGAAGGCTAATCAATGCCTGCAAGTGGAGCGGTGATTGGAGAGAGTACCACTTAGCTCTCACATCATACAGCAAAGCTATTAGGCAAGCCAAACTTGATTCCTGGAAAGCATTCGCCAACAAAGTTAATAGCTCAAAGGACGCAGCTAGACTGCAACAAGTCATGGTTTATGCAAGTTAGTAATATTAATAAAGGTGTTTTGCAACAATCAGGTTTGTTAAAAGTGCAGGTCAGAGGCGGGCGGTTGTAATCAGTTGTTATGGCAAACATACTGAGACTAAATAATAGACATGGCAGGAAATAATTGATTTAAGTAAAATTTTACCTCAAGTTATTACCTGAAGAAAAAAAAATGTTGAGTAACTGAAGAAAATAGTTCAACTTTAGGCCTACATAAAAAGTAGTAAACATTTTTTGTATTTTTTTTTCAAAATGTACAAAAGTTTTGTAATTTAGTTCTAAATATAAATGTTCAGTTTTCAAAACACCAGTATTTATGTTCCTACTACAAAACTGCTAACAAAACTAGGCCTAGTATGAATAATAATTTAGGAATAGGCTATATGCTTTGCTCAAAAATTAAATATTATTATAACAAAGTGTAGAGAATAAATCATAGAATTTATAAACTCTATACTTGAAAATTCTCATTTTATAAACTTATTTCACTTTGTTTTATATTCCACTAGATTATACCAAACTAACAAAGTTCTCACGGGGGAAATCTATACATTTCTTGTCTCTGTCTAGATTATGGGAACATGCATTAGAGACTGTGGGAACAGCGCCTGTTGATTTCAACAAATGTCTATGTATCCAAGGATTATTTAGGTTAGAGCTTTCTGTTCAAAACGATATAAATATCACTATACAAATATATTGAATTGAAATGTGCTTTCTCATTGATTGAAAACTATCCAATTGCAAGGGTTTACAGAAAACTTTATGTTTTAGAAACTATAAGAGTGACGACTGATTGGAAGGCAGTTTTAGAAAGTTAAAATCTTGACAAATCCAAAAGCACGACCTCTTCTCACAGTGACAAAAGTAGGATCTACAGTGAATCAATCTGTCACCTGGTATTTTTAATTTACCAAAAGTAACTTCTTACCTTAATTGTCGATATTACTCGTTGAGGCAATAGATTGAGATCCAGTGCTTCCGTTTGATAATTTCAGGTGCTTCATCAACCAATTATCCATTTTGAATGAAGTTAAGTTCTACTGACCGGTTCAGTTTGGCTCGTACAGATAAGAGTGAGTAAAAGAGAGTGGTAGAAAATAATACATGAGACAATGTAAACTGTGCTGGACAGGCTGCACCTGCGCAGCACTGTTTTTTTTGTCTCTACGTGCTTGTACAAGCTCACCGATCTTAATGTAGGTAATACTCAGTGATGAAGAAGACTGTTGGCTGATGGTGGGAACAAGGCCGACAGAGTGGTAGTCCTCGGGTCAAAATCGAGAAGAGCGGCCCGGGAGTTGAAAAAGCCTGTAGGAAAGTGGTTACCCACTGCAGAGTACAGGAAGATGATAAAGGAGAGACAGGCCCTGCGGGTGGGGTTGGATGAAAGGGAGCATAAGAGGAACCTTTCTGACAGCACTTCATCCGCGGAGAAGTCTACTCCCCCAACAGCCCCCAAGACTCAGCCCGAACCAATGCCGGGATCAAGCAGGCAGGAGGTAGATAAGACCGCCTTAAGAGATCAGCTTGTCGGAATAAAGATGGCGATAGCACCAGTGGCCTATCCGGAGGTTAAGACTCACGGAAGAGCAACTAGAGGCCCTGCAAGAGGCTTTGATTGAGGAGATAAGTCAGGTCGGCTATGAGACTACACTCCAATTTCAAAAGATCTATAGAGAAAGAGGGGCACTAGTATTAACCTGTGACAACACAGAGACGACAGAGTGGTTACGTAGAACGGCTCCTAAGTTGAGCACTGGAGGGGAAGGGGGAATTTCTGTGATGGTAGGAGTGTATAAAGACCTCCTACGGACCACTAAAGTTCTCCTCAGGACCTCTAAGTGTTTGGCTAAGAAAGGCCATCTGCCCTTCTGAAAATGATGGGCAAACAGAACAAAAACCTGGTCGTTGAATACTGGAGGATAATTGGTGTCAAGCGGGAGGAGAACTCTCAGACTCTTGTGCTTGTCATTGATGAGCTGGCAAAGACGCTGAAGACCAGAGGATGGAAGGTTTACCTAGAATTAGAACAGGCATTCCTGAAAGTCCTTCTGGGAGGTGAAGTGGCAGATGAGCGGAAGAATCCTCCAGGTAAATCTTCAGCATAGCAAGGCTCCGACCACTGTGCTGTGTAGGAGATTTGCTGAAGGGAAACTGGATGCGGTCCTGATACAGGAGCCCTGGATCAGACAGGGTAGAGTATCAGGACTGGGGAACACAGGAGGCAGATTGGTGTATGCTAAATGTGATAATGGACCTAGATCATGTATGTTAGTAAATAAGAGACTAACCTATGTACCTGTTCTAGAACACTGTTCCAGAGACCTTACTGTGGTTAGGCTCAATATGGCAGAACTTGGCAAAACTCTGCTGTTATCATCGGCTTACCTTCCATATTTTGATGGCAGAGGACAATTACCATGGGAGCTACAGGACCTTGTGGAATATGCCAGGAGAAAAGGAACGGACCTAATCCTGGGATGCGATGCCAACGCGCACAACACGGTGTGGGGGAGCACGGGCACTAATAAGAGAGGTGAGTTATTGATAGATTTCATTATTTCTAATAATTAAGCTATTGTTAATAATGGTAATGAACAAAGGTCAGAACAGAGGTTATAGACCTAACTCTGAGTACTGAAGGGATGGCAAGGAGAATACATGACTGGCATGTATTATCGGAGCCATCTTTGTCAGATCACAAGTATATTTGTTTCAGGATAGGAAAGGTGAAACTAGAATGCCAGACCTATAGGAATCCAAGAAGGACAGACTGGGAATCCTACAGACATGATCTCGGTATGAAGACGAGACTCATGACAGGTAAGGTCCAGAACATAGAGGAACAGGAGCACATGTCTGATGAGCTCGGAGAAGCCATCATAGACTCCTATGAGAAGCACTGTCCTCTGACACGTGTGAGGAACGTAGGAGCCGGATGGTGGACCCACGAGCTATCAGTCATGAGGAAAAGGGTAAGAGACCTTTTCAAGATTGCTAAGACGCATGAGAGATGGGACACTTATCATGACCTGTTGTCTCAGTATAACAGGATGATAAGGAAGGCTAAGAGGAACTCCTGGGGAAAGTTCTGCACGGAGATTGAGAGGGTGCGGGAAGCATCCAGAGTTCACAAACTCTTGGCCAAAGACCCAGTATCACTAGTAGGTAATATCAAAAAGGCTACTGGAGAACTCGCTGTAGAACCGGGGGAAGTGCTGGAGGAACTCCTTGTGGCACACTTTCCTGGCTGTACGGTATTGAAGGACAGAGGGGGAGCAGCCATTCCCTCCTACGAGAAGCACTGTCCTTTGACAAGTGTGAAGAACGTAGGAGTTAGCAATGGTGTGGGACCTGCTGATTGGTAACCGGCGATTGGAAATTGGCCAGTCGTATAGTTACATGCAGTCGGATCAAATGGGCAGTGGAAACATTTGAACCGTATAAATCTCCTGGGGGCGATGGGATCAGACCCATCTGTCTCCAGAATAATGTAGATAGTCTGTGGTCAGTGCTTTGCAGGCTATACAGGGCCAGCTTAGCAACTGGACATATCCAACGATCCTGGAGAAAGACCAGGGTTGTGTTTATACCGAAACCAGGTAGGGTAGATTACACTAATCCTAAGGCGTTTCGTCCAATAAGTTTAACATCGATTATGTTGAAGGTATTAGAAAAGATAATACACAGGCATATATGTGATGGGGTGCTTGTGGAACGCCGGATTCATGCCAATCAACACGCTTATATGCCAGGTAAATCCTGTGAATCTGCGCTGCACCACTTAGTGGGTAGAATTGAAGGAGCTCTTGAATGTAAGAAAGTAGCATTTGGTGTCTTCCTGGACATTGAAGGTGCTTTTGATAATACCTAGACAGAGTTGATAATCGATGCTGCTCGGGGGCGTGGGGTTGAGGATCTGCTTTGCAGATGGATCAGAACCATGCTTCGGGGCAGAGTTGTAGAGTCTTCTCTGTATGGTGAGACCTTGGAGTTTAGAGTGGAGCGAGGATGTCCATAGGGAGGGGTACTTTCGCCCCTTCTGTGGAACCCTGTGGTGGATGACCTTCTTAAATAACTCAACAATAATGGTTCAGATGCGCAAGGATATGCAGACAATGTTGTTATACTAGTGGTAGGTAAGTTTGTACCAACTGTGACGGAGCTGCTTGGAGTGGCACTTAGGACTGTGGAGAAATGGTGTGGGAGAACGGGACTGGGTGTCAGCCATCCCATTTACCAGACGAAGGAAACTGGAGGGCTTTGGGCCCCTCAGTCTTCAAGGAAGTGGGATCACCATAGCAACAGAGGTAAAGTATCTGGGAGTGAGGCTGAACTTCTGTGCACAACTTAATCGAGTGATCGATAGAGGTAAGTGGACACTAATGGCGAGCAGGCGCATGGTGGGTCGGACATGGGGGTTGAAGCCTAAGCTGATGCACTTGCTTTACACCTCTGTGGTAAGACCGGCCATGACGTACGGCGCCATTGTATGGTGGACAAGAACTGAGGTCCAGGGTGTGGTGGCGAGTCTGGCGAGAGTTCAACGTCTTGCCTGTCTTGCTATAACGGGGAGAGATTAGCAGCGCCCCTAGTGCCGCTCTGGATTGCTGTCTGGACCTTCTTCCACTGGACCTTTTTATCAAGGCTTCAGCAAGGAAGTGTGCTTATCGTCTTCAATGTGAAGAACTCTGGATACATGGCCAAAGGAACCTGGGACACT
This sequence comes from Philaenus spumarius, assembly GCA_018207615.1. NCBI lineage: Eukaryota > Metazoa > Arthropoda > Insecta > Hemiptera > Aphrophoridae > Philaenus > Philaenus spumarius. Next base: position 439,896 of record JAGFPH010000340.1, read on the forward strand.
CCAGAATAACAACATTGGTTGCCGGAGATCGGATGCTGGACATGATCTCGGACCACATGAAGATCAAGTACTCCTTCTCAAAACCTTTCCGAGTGGTAATGCCAGATCGCGAAGAATGGTTTGAAGGAAGGAGACCCCTCCCTGAGTGTGAACTAGAGTGGCATACGGACGGCTCAAAGACAAAGGGGAATTCAGGTGCAGGAATCTGTAGTGGAAACCCAAGGCAGGAATGTGTGCTGCCGATGGGGGAACACCCAACAGTATTCCAAACTGAAATTACAGCTCTACTGGAATGTGCCAGAGAGAATCTTAGACTCGGTCATATGAACAGAGAAATTTGCATTTATACAGATAGCCAGGCTGCTTTGAAAGCCCTGAGCTCAAACGAGTTCAGGTCAAAACTAGTCTGGGAATGCGTTGAATCCATGAAACAGCTTGCGGGTCTCAACGAGGTTACACTCTGTTGGGTACCAGGACATTTTGGAATAGATGGAAATGAATGTGCAGATAGGCTGGTAAACAAGGCATCAGCTTCTGAATTCACAGAACCTCAACCTTTCTGTGGCATACCCAAGACGACAGCTATGCAAGTAGTTGCTGACTGGGCTAGACTGGAACATGGAAAGCGGTGGAAGAGTATCCCTGGATTGAGGATGAGCAAACTTTCACTTCTTGGCCCATCAAGACAAATTGCATCTGACATTTTGTCATTAAGTAGGTGCAAGCTAAAGGAGGCGGTCGCTTTAATCACAGGACTTGGCCACCTTAGGAAACACATGAAGAACATGGGAATTTTCACTGGGAATCCTAAATGCAGGAAATGTGGCCTGCATGAGGAAACTGCAGAACATCTAATTTATGAGTGTGAGAGGCTGCAACAGATCAGTTATGAAACCTTTGGCAGACTGAACAAGGGACAAGCCATACCTCAAGACAACCTTGTTAAGAGGATTCTTAAGTTCAACGGGCTTATGGATCTTGACAAGGGTAACTGAGGGATCAACATCCTTACGTGGGAGCGCAATAAGCCCTAGAGGCTGACGTGCATAAGGTTCTGGACCGCCCACAGAAGAAGAAGAAGGTAATACGTTTTATTGACTGGACGTCTAATCGATGGTGATTATGTCCCATGTTAAAATTTTCGGAGGGGGTGGGGTTTTGTTTCCAACCCCCCCCCCCATTACTACGCCACTGAGAAAGACTGTAAGTTAGAACTTCAGGCCATATTTTTTGAATGCTTTCATTTTTGCTACATCTTGTTGTTCCGGCTCTTCAAACATGTTTATTTATCGATAAAAGTCCATCACCGATAACATATCTTAATATAGGAAGGTTTGCTTCTGACAAAGTAATAGTAAACAATTACCCAGAGATCTCACCAAAGACAAACTATTAAAGCGTTGTCTTTAAGGGAAGATTCAAAACCCCAAAGAAAGCTTCAATAGCTGCATATTGCAAAGAATAAAGAAAACAGGCTTTGTAGGGCTGCAAACATTGAGGCTTGGGGCATCAGATGCAGTCATAGAATTTAATAAAGGCTCAGTTGCCAAAGCAAATGTTTTGGTAAGAATTGGGCTCAAGCCCGAAAAGTTTACTATGGAAACATTCAAAATCGTCGACCGTGATAGGATAATGAAGGCTGACAAAGAAGCTGAAGAGGGCAATAAGAAGAAGAAGGCGGATGAAAAGAAACATATAAGACCCAGACAACCAAGACCAAGGAGCATAATAATTGTAAGCATAATAATAAGACCACAAGCAAGACTGTGACTTCATAATAATTATAATTAAGTAAGAGATTACAATTTTATTAATACAATTACAGTAGGAGAGTAACTAATAAATATTATTATTATTAGCTGAATGAGAATTTTTAGAAAGATGTGTTTTTTTGCATATGGCAGGGGTATATTAAGGGCTACAAAATAAGCATAATTTTATCAAAATTGTTAGAAGAGTTTTTTATAAAAAAATAACTGATTTTTTTGGGGGTTTTTTTGGCCAAAAAGGGGGTTGTTTTTCAAAACCTTTTTTCGTGCATTTATACAAACCTAATTGACATGTTTGGTGCAAATTTGTTCGAAATCGATCAAATAGTTTTCTCTCTAGCTTTGTATACATACAGACAGACAGACATTTTGTAAAAACCACTATTTTTAACTCAGGGTCCCAAAACGGATATTTCCACAAAAATCTCACCATGGATTTTTTTGCGATCACTATACTTTCTTTATAGTGAGAAAGTAAAATGGTAAGTTTTTAAAAAATTCGTTTTCCAAAAAAAGCATGTTTTTTAGTACTTAGGTACTAATATCTTGACAATGAATTAGGCTAGAGACTTGAATTTTGTTATGTTCATTATTCATAATTGCATCTTCAAAATGCACTATAATTTATAAAAAACAACTTATTATTTGTCAATAAAAAAAAATTAATAACCATTAAAACATATTTAAAAAAAATTTCTAATCTTTATTCATGTAAAAAAAATAATATACTAGAATATTTTATAGTTCACTAAATTCGTCAATCCTATGGAATTACTATGTCCAAATTTCAAAAAGTAGTTTTTGAATAAATGGTTCCTAACCGATCCTGAAAACTCTATTTAAAATAGCATTGGACTGTAAAAGTGGCACTCTTAACTTAAAGTAATGAAATGGAATAACAACCCTTAAAGTTAAATAAAGCAATAGCGAAGCATTGCTGGGTTCACTAGTATACAATAAAATCCCCAGTTACATCAAACAAATTTAAAAAGGTATTAATAACATATCTGTTGGAAAATTGTTCGGGGAGTTCATGCTGCAGAAATGATCGGATTGCCTGTGGCATTTTTTAGATGTATTTTCTGTTTAACACATTTTTAGTATGTAATTTTAAACTTTCGTATTGTGTTAAATTTTATTATGTTTGTTATTGAAGTTTTGTGTGTTGTACAAATAAAAAAGTTCATCTCTGCAGGGGAAGGATGTGACCATATACATGGTGATGAATCATGTCCTGCATGAGGTGGCAATGCTAGTAGTAAACATGGTGGATCTAGACTGGGAGCTTAACTTCCACGTTAGGGACGGTTGTAGTGTACAGTCACTGGGAGAAGTGATCCCACCAAGTCCCTAACTCAAAAATACATTCAATCTTCTACACACACAACACCCGCATTTGTTTACACAAATCATGTTGGACATAGATATCTCACAAAGCACAAAAACGAATCAGGTTGTTCTATCTACCTGAGCGATCCTCTGCAATCCGTCAGGACCCAGAGGGTACAGGAGAAAACCGGGGAGGCACACCGGGCTACCAGGTAGTACAGGGGCCAGATTCAGCTAAACCAGCATGAGTGGGCTGCCCTTTCAACTGGCAAAAACCTCGCCTCTGATTTCACTGCCAGATTGTGACTGGATGGGACCAAGCAGGCAGGGGCAGGGAGGCCCCTGAGACTGATGGATGCAGGCTATAGGTGGTTTGAGGGCGGAAGGAACAATTTTGAGTAGTCAAAATTGCTGTTTACTTATACACACACAACATATCAAATGCAATACTAAATGAAAAAAAAACTTTATGAAATGGATGACATAAAAGAGAAAACTTTAAACGTGTCATCTGTTTCAGATTTTCTCAACTTTTATCAAAACTCAAGGAAGGTTTGGGGGAGAACCCCAGGATGACGACACGTAGGAATCGATGATAGTTGTTGATTCCGGCAGCTATGAGACAACGTTGCTAGACTTACCCCAAAACCCGAGCTCGCCACAGGGTCTGACAGTCTCTGTTGATAATCTGTGGCAGAAGGAGGGTGGAGAGGGGAGGGAAGTTGAGACACCTATGGAGATTACTTCAAAGGTGGATAAAGCAAAAAAGAGAAAACCGACAAGTTGGGAGAGAAGGCAAAAGATGGAGGCACAAGATGCTGAACAAGCTGCTTCTGTGGCCGGAAATGAGGGGATGAACCCCTCGAATTCAAACTGGGGATGAACAGGGTGCCAGAACTCCTGTGGCGAACTCTCCCAGCAATAAGCTAGACAGGAAAAGGCCTAGATCGCCTGAAGCTGGAACAACGGTTACCCAAAGTGCCAGCCTGATCTCCGAAGCGGAGAAAAAGGCACGGCCAGCAGGTATCACACTGGAGGATGTTACTCGCAAGAGAACAACCAAAGGTACATACAATAAGGTAACCCACCTGGAATCAGGGTGGCTATAGTATCTGAAGTGTATCCAGAGGAAAAACTTTTGGATGAAGGTAGTTTGATCGTAGTGAGGGATGTGATCTTGAGTAAAAACTTGAGGAAGCAGTCCCGAAGTTCCGAGATAACTACCTATCTAAAGGAGCAGTCATTGGCATTTCTGGATAGAATAAACGCTCTGCAGATTGGCTGTAGGGTATTATCCCTGGTCGAGAGGTCGGGGGTAAGAAACTGAAGATAGTGAGGATAGAGGACCTTCTTCAGTACAAGAAGCTGGTAGCCCGGTTCCCTGGCCCAAATGTATCTACTGAAAAGGTCTTGAAGATGCTGGGAAGAAACGAAGGCCTTAACACTAAAGGCTGGAGAGTCTTCGACCGCAAGGAGGAAGGAAGAAGAGGAGTCCGCCTTGTGTTCCGCGTTGACTTCATCAGTGCAGGAGTACTGGAAAAAACTTTCCAATGGAAACCTTACTATGCAGTATTCGCTCAGGCAGCATTCACACCGCTGAGAGAGAAGCCAAAGAAAGAGGATAAAGAAGAGGAGAAGCAGTAGGAGAGGGAGAACGACAATGGTTCATAATCCCGTCACTCAAGATTCAGAAATAGACCACCCCCTGGTTACATCGGAAAAGTAGATCAAAGCTGGAACTCACAGAAAACAACAGGTGAAGAAAGTGAAACACTGAAATGAGGTACTTCTCAAGTGTAAAGTTAATTTATTATTGTTTCAACATATTTTATTTATTTGACGTTTATGACCAATATACGAAAATATATGTAAAATTAAGTTGTTAAGTATTGTGTATATATGACTGTTTGAGTGTACATAGATAGCTGGCCTGATGATGCTGCTTGTGGCAGTGAAACATGTAGCCACATAAAAGGTAAAAGTAAAAATAGAGACTACAGTTGACAGCAAATAAATAATATACAGGGTGTCAATTAAGTCCAGGACCGGCAATAAGTCCAGATAAAGCAACAAAACTCCGCAAATGGCCAGCTCGCTCCCCCCGACTTATCTCCACTAGATTTTTTTATGGGAATATTTAAAGGATAAAGTATTTACAACTCACGCCGCAAGATTTGAATGAGCTCAGAAATCGAATAGTTCAGGAAGCCCAAAGTATTTCTCAACACTTCATAAAAAATGCAGTATCCAGCTTCTATCACCGCTTAGCGCACTGTCAGACGGCTCAAGGGGAACACTTCGAACTCTTACTGTGAACACAAATAAGTATGTAAGACATAATCTTAACCTTCCAAGTCATTTCAAATGCTTTAAGCCACCATGTAATGTTTGACAGCATTATCCTTTTCAAGTGCAGTTTGCAGCTTTAATTTGTTGTTTAATAATGAGCTTTAATTTGATGTACATCAGACGTATTCTTACATTTACGATTTTTGTCATCCTCCTTGCGGACCGTCCTCCAGTTGAAATAAACTGTCAATACGTTGCTACCACAACAGGTAATAAGTTCATTGTAATGAGTTAAACTGTTATGATTCATGCTAGGAAACAATTTTTTGGCCATTTTTAGCAAATCCAACATTGTAATTTTCGTAACTTCAGAACGCCGCCATTTTATTTCGGGAAAATCTTTTGAAATCGGGTTTGCAGCATTGAATTCTACGAAAAAATATCTACAATTTGATACCAAACTCGACCTTTGCTGCTAATTAAGAATTTCTTCCAACTCCTCGTGGGCCGACCCCGTAAAAGAGTAAAAACATGGTACTTATGTCAAAAAGTAGGTTACTGGTCCTACTGCTGATTTGCGGAGTTTTGTTGCTTTATCTGTAAAGAGAAAATAAATAATAAGCCGGTCCAGGACTTAATTTACACCCTGTATATAAAATATATAGTTCTAAGGCCATCAACAATGAATATAAATACATTTTATTCAGGCTAACTTACAACTTAGCATAGCAGCCTCTGGGCTGAATTCTCGTTTTTTAGTGAAGACTAATGTACATGTTGCACTCACACAGGAACCTTGGCAGTATGGGGGCAACATAAAAGTGTTAAATGTAACTGGTTATAGGTTGTATAATGGTTGCGGGGAAGAAAGACCAAGGGAAGCGGTCATAGTAAAAGGGCTGGAATCATGGCCGTTAGCTGGTTTCCTTTCCTGTAGATGAAGTCACGAGGAAAATAATTGTTTGTTTGGCTTATTTAACATATGATATAAATCATCATCCTCCAACATGAAAAAACAAGCAAAAGAGGAGATGGGAGATTAGAATGTAACAAGAAGGGCATTCCCGTGCTGGTGGGGTGCAACTCCAATTCATATCATGTCATATGGGGAAGTACCAACATAAATGCTAGCGGGGATGCCCTCCTCAATTACTTAAGTGGAACCAATCTTATGGTTCTAAACACTCGTAATAATCATACCTTCTAAAACAAACTAAGGAAGAAGGTCATAGATATAACTTTTTGAAACTCTCTGATCACAGGCGCATTTTGTTTCTGGTATACGTTCTGATAGTCAGGCGGCTATAAAGACCATTATGGCTTCAAGAACAACATCAAAAGTTGGTCTGGGAATGCCAGTTACTGCTGGATACCCGAAGCAAGTAAGACTTGTTTGGGTCCCTGGACATGAAGGAGTAGAAGGGAATGAAATAGCAGATAAACTTGCTAGAAGAGGAGCTGAAATTCTATTGATGGGCCCAGACAATGATAGGAATATCAAGAGGCTATGGGAAAGAAAGCGTAAGACAAATTTTCAATCAGAACACTTACACAGATGGAGAGAGACGTTAAGAGGTCAGAGACAGGGATACGATTTCATTGATGGCCTGGATGGACATCTCAGCAAAACACTGCTGAGTCTTGGCAGGCAGGAGGAAGTGAGGTTGTTGGTCGGTTTACTGATGGGACACAATTCTCTGAAGAGGCACCTGATGGAGCTGGAGAACAACCCATTATGTAGAAGGTGTGGAGAGAAGAAGAAAACTTCTTTCCGTGTTTTATGCGAATGTGATGCCCTTGAATCACTGAGGCAAAAATATCTAAGACAAAGATACCCTAACACCAATTACATACTAGAGAAAGGCTCCCATGGACTCCTTCGGTTTGCAAAAAGGGCAGGTTTGATGTTAACTGCTGCTTGGACATGGGGCACAGAGGACCTCATGGTTTAGGTGCAGTGGGTTCTGGCGGCAGGTCACACAACCCCCTAGAAATAATAATAATAATAGTAGTAGTACCATACTGCTAAAATGTAAATTTTGTATGATAAAATAAATGCTTAATGTGATTTGAATTATGCTCTAAGTAGTACTCGTAGCATCTGCATTGGTTCTCAATCAGGTTTCCAAAAAGTAGTTGGACAATTTGCCTTATGACTGCAAAAATCTTTTGACTCTGCTTGGCAGTGGCTGTTGTGTAACAGCAACTTCTTTTAAAATACCCCATAAGTAAGCATCACATATGCTTACTATTGAGGGTATCACTATAGAGGGATATGAAATGTTAACTTCATGAGTTATCACACGATTTCTGAAGGTGGTGTAATTCAATTGAAGTGATTTCCTCAGAGGAAGTCTTGCTGAAGTCATTGGTTTCTAAGAGGCAAAAAATGCTCTGCAGAAATATTTTAAGTCCCAAACAAAAGACATGTTTACTTTTTCCTAATTAGCCAGCATTCTGTTGGTCATCCTCAACGAAATAAGGACCTAGTACACCATTTTCAAATTCTGCACACCAGACAGTTACAAGTTTACTGTGGAGTGATTTCTTAATAATGTCTCGTTAAGTGAAAACAAGTTGTATGTTTGTTTACAAATCTATTTAGATAAATTTGTCATTCATCAGAAAATCACACATTAGATAAATATTTCAGACTATTATACACCATTGCTAATATGGCAACAGTGTGTTATCCTAACACGTTCATCTTCAATGGACTAAATTTTACATTGTTAATTAATGCAGGCCGTTAAAAAAACTTCTTAAATTCATTTGCAACCTGCGTTAGGCTAGGCCATTTTCACAGCTAATCCCCTAAAAACGGAAGTAGTAAGAAATGTCTCTGATGTTACCATTTTAACTTTTAGACTGTTTGATTAAAAAGCAGCAAAAATAATACTAATGTTCTGACAACAATAGTCAAAGTGATCATCTGGCAGAGAAACATGTCTTGTGATCGTAAGTTTCAGTGTTGTTTGTTTTGAGCCATACTACTACACATTACATGTACTGTATATGGGATATTCTCATAATGAGGGATAACTTAAGTTCCGCCATTGAAATACATAATTATATATTCGTGGTGACTTTAAAAAATAAATATTTTATAATAATACATAATTTTGTCTTCCTAAATATCGCATTTATTTTACTAAAAATATTTTTTACAATTTAAAAAAATACGATTTTATAAGGCAATTGTCCATTCGGTCACGCGTCCGGACTGTCTGTGGCTGTCGGTTAATCTACCTAAGCAAAAGATATTAGTTCCAGTTGTCACCGTAAAGCCACACTATCTTCAGTTGGATCCAGCGTTTGTCATAGACAGTGGAACAAATTATTTCACAGTGTTTATAAATGATATTTTCTGCTTTTCAGGTAAGAAATACACACAGTACATTAATTATGTGTCCACTCGGTCATGTTTTATTTAACAAAACTAATATTTATTTTGTTAAAACTTTAATGAGATTCAAAGACGCTCAAGAATCCCGTTAACATAACCTTAAATGGCGGGCTATTACTTGGATAGGTTGTGATTGAATTAAATATTAAGGTTGAAACGTCCATCCGGTCACTGTCCACTCGGTCACTTGAGCGCATAGGACTCGTCGTTACCGAACGGACACTTGTTTTCGGTAACTTGACCGAATGGAATAAATCAGTGACATATAATTAATTATTTCGACTGCTTTTAACAGGATAAATAAAAATAAATCGCACTCAAACAAGTAAATTACTTTTATGAAAAGGAAAGTAATAAACTGTTTACAAACTAGTGTTCAAAGCTTCTCAAAATAAATAAATGAATGCGGTTTGCTTAGTTGATACATGACCAGTTCGACACTTATCTTTATTTTATTATATCGTGGGCGCTGCATTATGTTTGCTATTTTATAAAAATGACATATTGGCTGACTTTTATATAAAAAATATCTTCACCAAAATAGTATTTCTGAGACATTAAAAGGAGCATGCATCCTTTTTCTTTTGCAGAAGGTGTGTTTTGAAAATGGGTAAACAAAAGAAAAATTCAGACAAAGAGAAATATGAGCGGCAAAAGGCTCTCGCCAGAGAAAGGCAAAGAAAACGTAGAGAAAAATTAACTGAAGAACAACTAGAAAGAAAAAGAGCAAAAGATAGAGAACGCTATAACAGACTGAAGAAAGCAAACAAAATAAAATTATCTGCTGATAGAACACCAAGAGAACAAAGAAAAATACGGAAAATGTGGAGAAAAAGTAAACAAAACTGCCGTGCAAATCAGAAAGCTGAAAATGAAGCTATTAATAATACACCACCTCCTTCACCAGACGTTGAAATAACAATTGATGTTAATGATTTACCTAAGAATGAATCAATACAAAAAAAAGTCGGAAGAAAGCAAGTGAGAAAGGATCGAGCTAAAGCTTACAGGATGTTGAATAAGCAAAAACAGAAAATAGTAGACTTAGAAAGGAAAGTCGAAAGTCTTCGTAAAAAGCTTTATCGACAAAAAAACAAAACTGATCAAATATCATCTGTTTCACCAAAAAGACAATTAAAAATTATAGTAGGAAAAGAAAAAGTTTCTCCTAAAATTAAAAAACAGCTATTTTTGGGATTGACCTTGCGAAAACAAGTGGAAAGCCAGTTCAAGCATGCAGGGTTAAAAACAAAAGAACAACAACTTTTATGCAAAGCTGTACGAAACCAAATTTTTAAAAAGTACAGGGTCCAGAAATATTTTAAGAACATTGTACCTTATAAATTAAATAATGCTCTCAAGTCTGAGATATTTAAATACACACGAAATCAAAGAAAAAGTGTAAGTTACAATTTAAGAACTCTCCTACTTGGGTTTTTTCAAGACAACACAGTTAGTAAAATGTGTCCGGGGAAAAAAGATTTTGTTAAAAAAGGCAATATTAAAAACTGGGTGTGCTTAAGACCACACGTTGGACGTGATAACTTCTATGACTACGGGGATTTTTAACTCGGTAAATGTGTACAATTATAAGGATTATAAAACTGTAGGCCTATTTGTTCAAATTGTTTATTTATATCCGTTATTATATATTTAAAGAATGGTAAAAATATTATCTTTTAGTTACCTTTTATTTCATATTGATAGATCAAATGATTTAGAAGTTGTTAATATTACAGTAAAGAAATTAATAATCAAATATGTTATATAAAGATGTACGAATGTTTGCGAAGTTAAACAGTAGGTATCCTTCTTTAAATTTGTATAAACGAATATATTGATGATCAAAGGTTAGTTTTATATACAGTTTATAACCCCAAAGCAAATCTTATAACGTGTAGAAGCCCATATAACTTATAGTTATAGAAGCCTACATTAGTTGTATAACTAATATATAAGAAAATTAACATCACAAGAAATTTTAATGGTTGAAGTTGTAAACATAACCCCAAAATATAATCTACGCTGGGTTTTGTTTAAGAATTACAGATGATGGGCGAAATCAGCTGTTATATTATATTAACTAATTCTTATGTGTTAATTAGATTGCTATGCTAATAAATGTAAATAATGTATTAATAATATTCCCTCTCCACGATCTGACTTGTGTCTAAACAAAAGCGTGACGCGAGATCTCGCGAGAAATCTGGCGTGATGCGAGATCTCGCGGGAAATCTGGCGTGATACAAGATCTCGCGAGAAATCTGGCGTGACGCGAGATCTCGCGGGAAATCTGGCATGATGCAAGATCTCGCGAGAAATCTGGCGTGACACGAGATTTCGAAAACATAGCCAAGTCGAAAGTGCCCAACGGGCCAATAGAAGTTATCACTTCAAAAACAAAGAAGAATTTTACTAGACACTATAGTAAATTTACATAAAAGGTTGTTTAGAAGAAAGCAAAACTAAAATTTCTTATGCTACTTTCGCACGACAAAGGCCTTTTTGGGTAACCCAACCTAAGTCGTCGGACCGAGATACGTGTGCATGCATTAAGCACAGCAACATGGAATTTCTAGTCACTGCTTTAAAACGTATAAATTAATGTTATAGAAGAACGAAATAGCGATGAAATTTTAAAAAGTGTTGTCTGTTCTGTTAAATTTGAATCTTGCATGATGGGTCATTGTGAGATTTGCTAGTTAAAGAAACCCAAATATTCTTTCAATTCCGATTTTAAAATGAAATATTTTTCGTGGAAAAACATAATTGTTGAAACTAACATAAAAGACAAACCTAGGAAAATTAGAAGAGTTATGAAAGTAAAAGAAATTGAAAATGTATCAACTGTAATAAAAACATTTGAAAGAGAACTCAAAATTTTTTAAAAACACCAGTTTTTGCAATGCATCAGGCAAATGCATTAAGAAACAAAAAGGCGAATTTAAAAAAAAGGGAACTGATGTTTCGAATTGATTTTTCCGAGAATTATTTGACAAAGTATTCTGAAGAGATACAATCAATGCATTTTGGTGCATCCAAACGCCAAGTATCTCTCCATACTGGCGTTTTCTATGGTGTACGGAAAGGTGAACTTCAAACAAAGTCATTTTGCACTCTTAGTGACAACCTCGACCATCAGGCCCATGCCATATGGGCCCATATGAAACCAATGTTAACATTTTATAGTTTGCATTATCCTAACACGACAAAAATACATTTTTCTCTGGCAGTTCGTCATCACAATACCGGAACCGAGTAAACCTTTGGTTATTTAAACAAATCGTCCCTACTTATTTTAAAAAGGTCAAATGGATGTCCTGGAATTTTTCCGAATCAGGCCATGGAAAAGGGCCTATGGATGGTGTAGGAGGATCTCTTAAAAGACGTGCTGATAATTATGTCGCCAAAGGAAATGACTTGACTTGTGCCGCAGATATCGTTTCCGCCTTTAGTTCAATCTTAATCTTTGAGATCGATTCAAAGGAAATAGAAAAATTAAAATCTGAAGTTGCCTTAATGAATATTGCTGCAGTAAATGGGATTATGAAAGTCAGACAGGTTACATATTCTCAAGGTTATATGTACTCCCGTAGTTTGTCCTGTTTTGAATGTCCTATGTCAGTATATTGTGACCATTTCACGATTGGAGAAGTATTTAACTATCAAGATACTGATTCCGATGAAATTATTGCATTTCCGTCTACAAAAAAATTACAATAACGCCGTTTGCAAGTAGATGACATTTACTCATCTGAAGACGAAGTTCCGATAATCCATCTACCATCACTCACGAAACCCGAATCATCATGTGAAATTATATTACCATCAACATCTCAACCACCAACTCTATGTGTATCGTCTCTAGAATTAGGAACATTTGTGTTAGTTAAGTATGAAAATACATTAAAAAAATCATCCAGCCATAGTTTTGTAGGTGTGGTTCAAAGTAACGTCGAAAACGATGAATGTGACGTCATGTTTATGAAAAATAGTGGCAATGACAAAATGTTATTTTTTGTTGATAAAAATGATGTTGCTGGAGTTCCTGTTGATCAAATTGTGTCTATACTTCCCACTCCTATAATAATGTTAAAGGGAAATCGTGTATTTTATAAATTTAAGAATCCAGTTGATATTTATTAAAAATGTTTTTCTAAATAAAATGTAATTTTTAAGGAGATAATTTTATCAGTTTCTTTGTACCTAATTATAGTGACTGTTTATGTACAAACTTTTTGAAATATTTTATTGTTTATTTTTAAATAACTAGTGTTTTAAAACAAAATGTTATTACTGCATTTGGTAGTTGTTCCTAAGGTCCATTTTTGTTAATTTTGTTTTCATTTGTGTAGGTATCAGTCAAATGTTCCTAAGGCTAAACGAATTAAGCATTTCTTTGTTCCTAACTAACAAGGATATCTTGTCATATTAAGACATTTTTTTTATTACGTTTTTGAAACCAAAGAAACATGGATTTTTATGTTATTTTATATAGATTCTAAGTTAATTTTGTTTGCTCATTGTTTTTTTTCTCTGTAAACCAACATCTCTTAGCCTAATTGATTGTAACCGTTTCTTTGTTTCTAACTTACTATTGTTTTGACATGTTAAAGGGTTTTGTAATTATTGAACATACTTTATAGTTAAATTTTTACTGCATAGTATTTTTTTTAAGGAAGATACACAAAGTATTTTTTTGTATTTCATGTTAAATTATTTTAATTTTATGTTCAAAATATTCTATAGTTTTTATTATACATTTACATGAGTTGTTTTGTCTTTTACATATTTGATGCCCATTATGTTACAGTTTACTTTATGAATTGTCAATCTTTTTCTTTACTTTTTAAAATTTCATTTGTAACTAAATAATTATCAATGTTATTTAATTGATTGTACATTTAGAATGGTGTAAAAAATGTCCTTATGCTTTAACCTGTTAGTTCACGGCCTATTCGGTCACGCTACGGCAACTCGGTCACGCCCCTTTCCACTCGGTCACGTTACTAAATATCCTAATACGAACTGTATTAATAAAACTTCTTTTTTTTAACATGATTTATTAAAATGTTAATGTTTTTAAACGGATTCATGTGAAAAATAAAAATGTTGCTTGGCTTTATTGAACAATATTTGAACTTTTAACTAACCCGATCGTGACCGAATTCTAAATTTGAAAGTTTTAAAGTATTATTTTGGTCAACAAATATATAAAACAAATAAATATAATTTTTTTCCAAAAATTATATACTAACAGTAATTATTCGTTTAGTTTGAATTTTATATGACAATTATAAGTGAGGTTTAATTGCAAAAATTATAGTGTGACCGAATGGACGTTTTTTAGGTCTTCAATTGTGAAAATATTTTTTTTTAATATTCAAATACAAAATTTAGCGTTGCTGTTTTAGAGAAGCAATAAATAAATACCCTTCTATTGAAAAATATGAAAACAAATGTGTTATAATTATTTAAAAAATTTCCTTACATGGTTTTCAATATTGTCCATTTAAGTGAGAATAACCCATAACCTGAAGAGCTGAAATTAGACATTGGGTTGTATAAAAAACTAAAATTGTACTATCTGTTTATTAATAACACTTTTATTATTAAGTATATAGACAACAATTGTATTTTTCAAACTTTCTATATAAATTGCAAAAACATATTTTTGATCCCTTTTTATATGTTTGCTATAATCTAATAGATTCGCAAAAGACTGCCCTTCTATGGCCTCACAGGGAAAACAAAAGTCTCTATTAAATTAATCAAATTATAAGCACACTCATTACCTATCAGTCATTATATATATTTAAACTAGCTATGAAATAAATAAATCCAACTGAGAAGAATAGGTAATTGTTAATAATTTAGGAAGTATATGGATTTAAAATAAAATCACAAAGATAAGCTCTATAAACAAACAATGCCTATAACTGTAGATGTAAGTATGTTTCCATAATTATGTACATAGCTACATAAGTTCTAAAGTAAATAATAGCAGCCCTACAACCCTAAAAACAAAACCCTAAAGAAGTTTACAAAAATCATGTAAATAACGTTTTCATAATACTACACAGAAAACAGCTGTTTTCTATACTTGTTCATTGACACGTAAGTCCTAATGTTCCGTACACTACACCGTAAATTTAACGTGCACCAGCTGATTTTACAAATGTGATCACAAAAAATAAGAATAAACATATCAGTTTTATATAAACAGCTGATTGATTTTGTCAATGGAAATATAAGAGAAAAATCAAACAAGTTTTAATAGTTATTATTATTTTTTTTTTTTTAATTAAAAGATGTTTTGATTAAAAGTACGTTACTTTTTCGGTGTACTATATTGAAAAATGTAGTAACTCGTCCGGAAAGTTTTTCCATGCTTGCATGAAAATCCTGCACTCTGCTGCGTATCGCGCAGGAACTATCATGATCGCACGGAAAAACCCTATTTACTGGGCTTGTAATGTAATATAATATTTCATTATACTAAACCGAAAACGACTGCTTTCTATACCTGTTCATAGACAAGTAGGTATTTATTTTCCGTGCACTACACAGAAAACTTTGTGAGTACTACACCATAAATTTTATGTGCACCAGCTGATTTTACAAATAAGAATAAACATATCGGTTTTATGTAAACAGCTGATTTTAACAATAACATTTATTTATGAGAGGTTACGTTTAACGTCTAAAATAAGAGTAAACATAGTGGTTTATGCAATTTTTGGGTTCTAAAAATTTCTATAATGGATTTTGGTGATGAATATAATGAGCCTGATATTTCAGATAATATTTTAAAACAATCACAAGAAATAACTGCAAATTTGCTGCCAAGAAAATCATAAGACAGGTATGTATGAAATTGAATACAACCAATTTTGCAAATGGAAAAATAACAGAAAAATCAAACAAGTGATGAGATGTTAGTTGTTTATTTAACGGTAAAAGCCAAGCACATGAAACCTACTTTATCATGGAGTAAATATCAAAAAAATAACACAAATTGTACTATAAATATTAATTTCAAATAGCGTGATGATTGTTAAAATAAAAGTAATAATTATGTATCGAGTTTAAATTGTTTTTTTTTATTTTTATAAAAAGATGTTATGATTAAAAGTATGTTACTTTTTCGGTGTAGTATAATGAAAAGTATTGCACCTAACTCGCCCGGTAGGTTTTTCCATGATTGGGAACTATCATGCTCACACGGAAAACCTCTATTTACCGGGCTTGTAACGTAATATACTATTTATATCTATAACAATCATAATGCATTGAGTGTATTTCTATAATCTTAAATACTGAATTTCATTTATGAGACTTATCTAGGGCCTATACCTAAATAATTATAATATAATAAGTAAATATATTGGGTGTTATTTTTTCATAAATCCTTTCGAAGACATAGGCCTATATTTCATAACCTAACAATAACAACCAAAAATATCAACTTTGCTTTTCCAACTTCAGATAATAAAACATAAATTCCACCATGGCATCTCTATACCAAATAAGTTCAAACTACCTATAACATTTGTCAATGCTTTCAAGCTGTTAGGGTTATTTAGGCCTACTTTATTATTTTCAAAGGTTTTATAAATAAGGTTTCAAATAGCAAAATATCATGAAAATAAAGTTCAAACTAAATTTAAGAAAACGGTAAAAATATTTACATGATGCAACAAGTAATTGGAGATCTGATAATAATCAATTACTTTTATTTAATAATCAAACACAAGCACCAGGGTAAAATTAATCCACTACAAACTTAAGTTCCTGAAAAATTATTTTTATTTTAGCTGTTCCTAAATTAAGTATCTTTCTGTCACTCTCCCTTTCTGTTTCACTATTAAGGTCAACCAGTTCCATTGTGGACATAAAGTTTTCATTCGAGGTGAATTACACTACAATCGAGTGTGTGACAAAGTAATTGAATATATTTTTCAGTTTTTGTTAAGCTTCTATTATGATTAGATGTGGAGTTTTTATAAATATAGGCCTAGAACTTAAAATTTTTTAATGACCTATTAAAATATTGCTTCATTTTTGTAAACTTGCTTATATAACAGATTTCGACAGGCAGCAGGAACCGGGTTTTTTTGTTGAAAGTATTGAAGATTTGTCAAACAATAGTAGTAATGTACAAGGTACCTATTTTAAATAAGAATGATCACAATTCAGGCAGTACCTAAGAAGGCTGTTAGGTTGGCTCAAAGACTGGAAGTTTACATGGAAAAGGATAGTATTAAAAAATTTAATACATTTTCTTATCCACCACAAAATTTAATATCTACCCTCTGTAAAAGCAACAGCTAAAAACCCGAAAACACAGTTGGTGTTAGATGTTTGGCTCTGCATGACTGATGACACTATAGTAGACAATATCGTAACTTGTATTAGAAAATTCACTTTAAAAAGTGATACTGAGTTGTTGTGCAGATGACTAGATTGTATCGCCTTCTGTCATGACTGTTGGTGTAGAATGAAGAAGGGCTGGAGTGAGACAAGAGTGCTTACACCTTAACTCCCCTCATTTACCCAACAGCATCGGACTTGCTCAAAGTAAACTTTGTTGTAAGGTATAAAGTGGTACACAAATTATTGTGTACCAATTTATTTTTTAATAATTGCAGTTGTGAATTTTTTTTATATTGAAATATGAAAATCAAGAAAATTTATTTGTTTGTTTTTAATAGTATTGTGTAATGTCTTTAATCAATATTATTATTACTGAGTAGCGAGCTATGTTTCTAAAAGAAGTCAAAGCTAATGTTTCATTTCTGCATTTAAAGCGGTTTAAAGCTTTAACTAAAAAAACTTTTGTACATCGGAGAATTAAAAAAAACGATAAAGCAAATAACAGATTTTTTTTAACAAAGCAAGGTCTAACGTACCAATATTGTTTTTAATTTATAGTCTGAAATATCATAATTTGGCTATTTTTATGTGCGTATCTGAACTATTATAGCAACCAACTGTATATATATATATATATATATATATATATGTATTTATACAATAATATTTAAGCTACAACAGATGTGATTAGGTTTACTAGCAAAAATAATTCAAAATAATGTTATTGTAGCTTACGCCCACCTTAGACCAATTATTAAAATTATTTAAAACTAGAGTTTTACCTAAAAGACTTATAAGAAAATATTGCAAATTATTTAAATTTTGATACAATTTAAACCTCCACTTTTCTCAGACCTGAAAATAAATTAATCAATAAATTTCTATTTTATTAAATTTGTGAAAATTAACAATGTTTTATGTAATTTATTTCACATATTTTCTTAGTAGGCCTTAAAATAATTTGTTTATAGTTACTATTTGTCTAATTTACTATAATTAGTTCCAAATCCTTCACAAAAAATATTCTTAACAAAATATTGTGTAGGCCTAAACAAACTTTTGGTCTTTTATTTAATTCATAGGCTACCAAAATTTAAGCTACGGAGTTTTAAATAAAAATCATTAGAACAAATTTAATTTTTACTATAGGCTAAGCTTAGATGAACTTTAAACAGTAAAGGAAAATTTATGGAATGATATGGGATGTAACGACTAATGTAGCGATTTAGACAGTAATAATAAAGAAAGGAACAAAGTCCAGAAGAATTTAAATTTAACCTTTATTGTAATAAGGCCTATCTGTTATCATTCATTGTTCATTTATATATGTACAAAAATTTAGCCCTACTTGATAGAATTTAAATTTAACCTGTAGGTATTTTATTATTGTTATAATCGTAGAAATAACGGATCTTTTTAGTAGGGCCTATTATTAACAAAAGTTGTGTTGCTTTTTTATGAACATTATTTTATTTGTATAAATTAACACAAAAATGTGTCCTTATAGCATCCAGTAACATTCAAAATAACTTAAACTTATAGCTATTTACAGTAGGCCTATATTTAAATTTAAACTTGTTTTATGAACACTATGAATTATTACTTACAGTATTAAAAGTAAGTGTCACTTCACTCACATAATGGTTTGTTCAGAAAGATAAAGTACATATTACAGTACCTGAATAAAAGTAATCAAAGTAGCACCTGTTTAAGAACCAGTATTTTTAATCAGTACTTCCATGTATAGGCCTATATTTGAATACAGCTGAGTAATAACTAAGGCCACCTCTACACACTAAATAAATTTACAGGACCTTAAACATTCAATACTTGTATTTGTATCATAAAACTTCTGTGTATTTGATGGATAGGCATAATACCCAATGATTACAATTGATACAAACTTATAGGTAAAATCTTCAGGCTTATTATATTACCGTAAACTATTTGTATAATTTATAGGTAAGGCTAACTTAACATTTTTTTTTACTAATTATATTATTAATTATGGTATTTAATTGATTAGAAAAAGCATTGAATGAAAACTTATCATTAAATTGATATTTTCCAGCTTTGCCTAACTTTTCTCTAAGTGTTACATCACGAACACATTTTGACATTGCTATTGAAAATTCGACTTTATTTGGTTCACATAAAAACCCTGTTTCACCATTAACAACTGTTTCAGTAGGCCCTCCAGAATTAACAGCAATAACTGGCTTTTCGGAATACATTGCTTCTAGTGGAACAATTCCAAAATGTTCATTTGAAGGTGTATAAATCAAACAGTGACAACTTTTTAACAAGGTTAACTTTGCTTCATCAGAAGGAGATTTCAAAAAATATATTTTGCTATCAATATCATATTTGTCTGCAATTTTTTTAAGTTCAGTGTAATATTCAACATTTTCAGCAACACGAGAATCATAACCTCCAGCTATTACTAGAATAACATTAGCCCATTCACTGGCCGATAAATGACTCTGTAACTCATTAAATGCTTCAATTGCCAAAGATATATTTTTCTTCCTTTCATAACGGTTTATTGACAGAAACAAAAAAGAACTTGGAGGTATAGTAGAAATTTGATCTATAGTTTTTGTCACAGAATTATCAAAAAAGTCGGTATTGATTGAAGGATATAAAATATCTGGAATTTGATGTAATGTAAGAAATGTATCTTTAAAAACTTTTCTAGTAAAGTGACTATTGACTAAAATTTTATTAGCACAGCCAGTAGTTCTTTCTTCTAACCAATTTAATGGAGCTCTATAGATAGACTTGAATAAACTTCCTGGTTTACTAAGTAATTGGTCTGGAAAATGACAATAAAATATAACGTATTTCACTCTCAACTGTAAAAAAGGAATGCATGCTGAAATTATGTCACAAAATACGACATCTGGATTCAAGTTACTGAGAAATATTAAATATAATGCAGCAAAAATCATCCTTATGTAGGCACAAAGTGCGAAAAATTTCCCAAAAATACTTCGGGGTAACCAATCACCTATCACAGTCACTGGTATCTCACCATTTTTGGTTTCAACAAAACAATGAGATGGATCATGATGGGTAGTTACAAAATGTACTGTATGCCCATTTTGTTTTAAAGCGAGAGCAGCATCTACAACTAGTCTTTCAGCTCCTCCTATTCCCAAGTCTGGGTGCAGAAACACAATCTTTGTAGGCCTAAGTGACATGTCTATTGGGGTTATTGTAAATATCTCACAGTGACAACTATAATAACTTACAATAAGAAATTACACTTTTCACTTATTGTAATAGTTCAATAAAGTAAACAAAACCATGCTACCCCTATATGCCGCAATAAACGAACTGTCAAGTGTCGCGTGTCGCCATCGCCAAACTTCAACTGACACGAATCACGAATCGCCAAGACGCCAAAACACATAAGCCACATAGATAATATTAAACATGTGAAGAGGAAATGGAAAATATCCAAAATTTAATATTGGAATACTTTGCAAAGATAGCACAACATAACAGAATCACAAGAAACAGACAAAAGATAAAACTATGGTCATAGATAAATTAATGAATCACAAAAATTGTATCACTTTATAACCAAGTTTGTACATATATATGATATAAATTATGTCGCTTTATGACACCAAATATTAACAATATAATATACAATAAAGTGAGCTCTAAACTGTCCGTTAATTTAGCTGAATGTTGGATTATACTTTAGGTTCCTTTAATGCACGCGTTTTATACAGCCCGACTTCGGCTGCAAAAAGATGAACACAATGGGAACTACATGATCGTCGAGGTGCAATGAATAAGACTCCATCATGGCTTTCTGTTATCAACTCCTATAAAAGCTAGTGTACGTTCGTACCAATGACTACATAGTATAAAAACTAGATAGGCTATGGGAGACGATCGTTGAAGCCGACATTTTAGCGAGAATCTCCACCAAGATGGCGGGACCGAGCATGAGTCATCCTACTGCCGAGCGCTTTTGACGATTTCCCGTCCCCGATACTGCACTGCAATGTACTAAAAATATATAGTTTTAAATATATTTCTGAAAGCCGGTCAGAAATTATATATATAAATTTGTGTGTGTGTGTATTTGTTTTTCTTTTTTAAATTGTTTTATTTACTCACTACCTCAAACACGTTTTTAAAACATCAAGGTAGTGTAATAATTTAAAATTTATTTATAAATAATTAAATCGTTGTGATTTATAAATTATTTATTGTTTACATATTTATATTTACATAATACACACAAGTTCTTTTTTTCTCGGGTTTCGGGTTCTAGGCTCAATACTTTATTTAAAATTGCTTTATAGGTATAGGCCTAACCAAAATAGAAGTTTAAATAAAAAAAGTTGTATTCTATGTAATCATTGGTCCGTACGTACATACATACGTACGTACGTACTGCCACGCACAACCTCTCTCACTATTTTGATCTCTTCGTCCCTTTCGTTCGTGCGCCTAGTCGCACGCACAAACCCTCTCCACACCTTTTATTTTTCTTTAATTTAATCAATTGCTTTTCATCAAATAACACCTAACTGGGTTTTAGGATTTATTTGATGTTTTGTTATTCGTACTAGCCCGTTTTAACAATTTGAGAGGTTTTGCGGTGACAATAAAAGGAAAATCTTTTATTTTCCAGTGCTTATGAATTTAATTTAAATTTACATGGACCTTTTTGTCTTTTTTTGCAACTCTTTAGTACACTAGCTCAATTATGACTCTTCTCCGGGGTCGTTCCTTTTGGCGTTAAAGTTTGTGTGATCGGTGGCTAGCTTACCTGTTAACCTCCTTATTTCTACAGTACTTTATGAATTTAGGATATTCAATTTTATTTGTAAATAATGTAGTCTAGATTAGAAAAACAAAAATTATTTATTTACTCAAAAACACAAAATTAACTTTAACACTACCCACACAACGGCGTTTCCAAACAAATACAATTTAATTATAAATTTGCCTAATATTATAAATATATTACATTCGTCGATTAGCCATTGTGAGTAATGAATTTACTTTAATTTAAAATCCCCTGAATTTAATTAATTTTAAAAATATATTTAAGTTTGAATTTTCAAAAACTTTAAATAATGTTAAATGTTCAAATCAAATTATTTCGTACATTTTATAATAGCAGTTATAATAAAGGTTGAAAGAACACCAATAAGGCTTAGGTCTACACTTAAAATACATGTGTTGATTTATCAGTCTAGGCCCAACCTAAGAAGTTTTTCTGACTAAATCTACAAATATTGAAATAAAAAATGTTTATCGAAATAAATAAATTATAGCCTATACTCAGGGATACAGCTTTGTATTAGTCAAACTATTTTTTCAATCGGTTCAGAGATTACCCCCTACATACAAACAAACAAACAAACAAAAAAACTTTACCTCTTTATAATATTAGTATAGATACCACAGTTCTGGAGGCATTATAATATAATAAGATAATCATAAATTCCCGTTATTTTTCAATCTCCCCTTAGAATTGAATGTTTGTAACCAGCCGCATGAGGAATCATTCAACTTCAGGACTGCAGTGCACAACTGCACAACGCTTGAAACACACCTACAACCTACAACGAAACGACTACGCTTCTCACTCTTGACTATTAGTTGACGCTCCATTAGCGGTCTCCCAATCATTTATCTAAGCTAAAACGATCAAGAAAGACCCGTCTTCGGACTGCCTAAGTTATAGAACTACAGGCTCTTTTTTTATGCTTGTGTTTCTGTTATACATAAACAAAGACAATAATAATTAATTATTAAACATTGTAAATATATATAAGTAAGAATATTAATTATTGTCTATGAATAGCAGAAACGCAACCATAAAAAAAATAGCCTGAAGTTCTAACTTATAGTTTTTAGTCACAGTAAGTTTCCAGTCTGTAAAAACTTATATAAGTTAGTATATTACTGAAAGCATATATTTTTACTTCCGTTAACAATAAACTGCGTTACATAAGACTCCAGTTGTCGCAAAAATATGGATTTGAATTTGAACTACTACACGACACCATACAAACTGATTGCAACCGCCCGCCTCTGACCTGCACTTTTAACAAATCAGCTCGTTGACCCAATTTAACTTACTTTATTTGTAAAAATAATCGAGCTTGACTCGTGAGAAATATTATTTCTAAAAATAAAAATGAACACAATTCTCACAAAAAATATGACGAATAAACGTTTTTTTGTGAGAATTGTGTTCATTTTTACTTTTAGAAAAAAATTACCTTATCTGGTTTACAGTTCCGTCTCTTCAAACATGTTAACTTGTCGATTGCAGTCCGTTAGCAATAACATATCTCAATATGGGAAGGTTTACTTAAAACATACTGGGACTAGAGAGAGAGACTATAAGTTAGAACTTCAGGCTGTATTTTTTCCTTTCATGTTTTAGGGCGAATTTCTTTTTCCCGGGCTTGAATCATGTTGATTTATTATTAGAATACATAAATATGAAATATATCTCAATATGGAAAGATTTGCTTATAACAAAGTAATTGTAAAAAAAAATTCTCTTATGTCTCTTGTCTCTTCTTATTAACAATGATTTTACGTAAGTATGTTATTATAACTCCACCGTCTCCACCATAGATAATGTGAATTTCAGCTGCTTCGGTGTTTGCTAAATTTAAAAAAAAGTTGCCTTGTCTGCCGCTTTGTTGAGTTACAGAGTTAGTTTTTGTACACGGTTACTTTTTACAACACTATGTACTTAATTACTTATGTAGTATGTACTGTACTGTAAGTTCTAACGTAACGTAATGAAGTAATATGTACTATGTACGCAAACAAAAATGTTTAACCGTAAAGATAGAGGGATAACCTAATATTAACCTTTTTACAATAATGGTAACACCTAATGGAATGTGTAGAAGAGATTATTAAACTTATCATTCACCACTGTTCGCAGAAATACTGGTATTGGTTTTGTAAAAAGTTGTGTAATTATAAAACTTCTCCAGAATTTCAAGTACAGGTTCTCCACCTTAGTAGGAACTTCATCGTGTTAAACAAAGCCCACGATGTACTTATAAATAGCAATGACCCTAATATTAAGGTATGATAAAACTGAAAAATATATATTATAGGGCGCAAGCTTACTATTTGACCCTAGGCTAACCTATGGCAACAGAAATGCAATAATTTTAAAAACAAAAGGTTCTTGTAAAACAATGTCTTTGCAGAAATATTAGGCTGGAGTCGAATAGTAAACTTATGCCTACCTATCTCTACATAACCTAGGCTATTCAGTGTTTCCGGCGAAAGTTTACTGGCCATATTGCATTAAAACAAAATTTACAATCATTATGCAACAGTTCACATTTGAGGTTGCTTTGAGAAAATAATGGGCGCAAATTTAATATATGACCTTACGCCAACAGAAATGCAATAATAAAAAAAAATAGCCTGAAGTTCTAACTTATAATTTTAATTCACAGTATATTAGGCTATCTGTATTCAACATTAAACAGTAGAATGTAAAACAAGGTCGCCTGCAAAAATATCATCTGAGGGTCGTATAGTAAATTTGTGCCAAATATTGGTCAACAAAGTTAAAATCATCAGTTCTTGAATGTCCATCTGGTGTGAATTTACTTTTATGACACCTAACTTTTTATGGAACGGAATAGTGCTGCCATCCTAAAGCCGCGTTTACACCGGAGTTTACAAGACAAGTTGTCAACTATGTTTAATACAATCCACAGAACGCTAGTTTTTTGGGGACAACATTTCGCTATTGTAAACAGTTTTTCAATATTTGCAACAGAAATTCTGTTTCCCACTAGAAGTTCGTGAAGATCAAAGAGTGTTGTGAACATTTGCTTACAACAATTGTTTTAGTACCTCTGCGGTGTTTACAATACTTACCCGCTCGTACCATCTTTACCACCACAACGTGTTCACTTTGTGGACCAACGGGCCTTGCCATAGATATGAATAATTAAAAGATATAGTAGTACATATTTTTGGCGATCTATGACCTTGCCCCGCCGTTGCCACCTCAGTCTGCTGTAGTCGCTATATCTTGTCGCTTGTGCCATTTATCGTGCGTAATTGTGTTTTGCGTTTATTGTCACTCGTACAATGGAAAACATGCTTAATGAAATAGAGTGGGGTGAGGATCATGTATTTAATCTCATTTATTTGTACCGGGAACATCCTGCTTTATAGAATCAGACTATTATAAGGATTGTAATATAATTTGTCCACTGATTATAAGGACAAGAATTTGAAAATTTGTGTCTGGGCCGACATCTCGCGGGAGATGAATCTCAGCAAGATCGAAGTACAAACTAAAGTGAGAATGCTCAATTTTCAAAAATGTTGCAAACAAAATTATAGACTTAAAATACACTTCGTTACAAACATTTGTTTTAATTTGTTGTCAACAAATGTTTTAAACATTTTGTTGTGAACTCCGGTGTAAACGTGGCTTTAGCACGTACTATTGAATGTGCTGGTAAACAAAATGCGACTAAAGACAAGACTGTAAGAAGTGTTAGCATTTTTAAAATGTAAAACCTTGAGGTGTCCTAATGTAAACTTAATAAGCCTTTCATGTTAGTAAAATAAGTTTACTAATTTATTTATTCTGGGGGTATGTTCTAAATTAGTTAAAATTGAGTGAGGGTTTATTTTTTACAAGTATTGAAGACTAAATTAGAGTATCGGTACACTCTTCTTTAACTCTCCAGAGGTCGCGTGGTTTGTCATAATGTGGTTGGTCGCGTGGAGGACTATTGTACAATTTTTTTTTACAATTTTAACGATGAGTAAAGTGAATGGTATTATACAAATAAATATTTTATATAATTGACTAAATTTATTGAAATTGTAAACAAATTGTCCTAGTTTTAAAACGCATTTTAAGTGGTTGATAAAAATTTTCATTAAATCTAAAGCACATAAGAATAATTTTATATTTCATAACGATAACAAAGGAATATAATAATATTAAGAATTTACAAATAAAAAATAGTCAATTAGCCTATATTATGAAAATAAAAAATTCTTAACTTAGCTGTTTTTTAATTTGTAAAAAAATGAATAATTTAAGTTGATGGATATAAAATGTTTTATTACATTAGAAACCCTCTTCACAGACACTTTTTGGATGGCTTATAGAATTGTAACATTTATTGAAGATTTCTCTAGTTGTTTTATTTCTAACTCTTCCACAAATGAAACACATTCTTGTTCATTATCACTTTGGCCAACGTTCATTGATTTTACGAAATCATCTTCTATTTCATCTGGTTTTTCATCGCCAACAATACTTTCACAGTCATCTAATGTTTCATTTAACCACTGTAGTAACTGTTCTTTATCTCTCTCTGACAATATAATCTAATTAAAATCACACTGTAAAATAAAATAAACTAAACAAATAATCATAAACAAATTTACTAAACCAACAACAAAAGGACAAGAATGGTCATGCGGCGTACAATAATCCTCCAACAAAACCACCGTAATAAACAAAATCACTAAAAAATATAAACCCCACCGTTTCAGCGCTACAACCGTACTAATCGATTCTAAACACTTTAAGGGGAAGGTAGGTGATTGTTCAAGGTCTTATATATTTCCAACCACTTGCATCTTAAAAAAAATAATACTTTTATTACCGTATAATAGTCCTCTGCGCCACCAATGGAGTGTTAAATTATAATTTGAACTTTCTTACTTATTTAGTTAGGCTCCTCTACTTCAATGTTCTAAAATGTAGATTCAGCTTACTTTAATTTCTATTGATTTAAAAAAAAATTATATCAATTTTAAGAAACAGACTTATTAAAAGGAATGCAGGCTAGCTGCATAAAAGAACAGTTTGGCGGATAAAATTTACAACACGCCTTCTCGCTATAATGCTGCAAAGGTGCTAATAAAAGGTTCTGAATGTAATCATAATGTCAATTATATCATTAAACGTATTAAATTAATATCTATTTAGCTTATACTAGCTGACCCGTGCGAAGCATTCTCATTCTAACTTACTTAAATCCCACTTAATTAAAGTACACACCGTATATTTAGTATCGTATATTGCGTATAGTGCGTCATGGGCATAGCGGCAGCCCTCCAGCTGGGTATTGTTATCATCAGTGTTGCCAACGCCAGGAAAATGTCCCTACAACTTACTTCATCTTACATCAATGTTACTTTCAGATTGTTTTTTTATTTTTTTTATAATTGTATTTTGTATATTTTTCCGGTGTACCGGTTAAGGAAAGCTTTAAAATGATGCCTCATTCATGTAATTTGATGATGTATTAAGGAAATTATGGCGTACCGACAAAAAATGGCCTTGAGAAATAATATATGTGATACAAATTGAAAAATAATAAATATATATTATCAAACAAAATGAAAAAAAACTTCATAAAAAAGAAAAGTAATAAAGTCTATTACTATCACAATTCCACATTCAATCAGTTACAATGTGTACTTGTTGGCAGCACTTCTCCTTTTACTTTCTCACTATACTGTAGTATAGAGAAAGTATAGTGGTCTAAAAAAAAATCGATGTTGAGATTTTGTGGAAATATCCGTTTTGGGACCCCCTGAGTCCAAAAAAGTGGTTTGTACGAAATATCTGTCTGTGTATGTCTGTATGTATACAAAGCTAGAGCGAAAATTATTCAATCGATTTCAAACAATTTTGCACCAGACATGTCAAGTATGCCTGTATAGATGCACGAAAAACAGTTTTGAAAATTTTTGAAAAACAACCCCCTTTATGGCAAAAAAAAACCCCAAAAAACCTGTTATTATTTTTTTATAAAAAAACGGCTCTAACGATTTTGATAAAATTTGGCTTATTTGTAGCCTTTAATGTACCCTACCATATGCAAAAAACCGCATCTTTCTAAAAATTTTCGTTTAACTAATAATAATAATAATAATAACTGATTTTTGGGGTTTTTGGCCATAAAGGGGGTTGTTTTTCAAAACCTTTTTTCGTGCATCTATACAGGCCTAATTGACGTGTGTGGTGCAAATTTGTTCGAAATCGATCGAATAGTTTTCTCTCTAGATAATAATAATAATATTTATTAGTTAATCTTGTACTTTAATAAAAAATCACCTCTCCTACCCCATCCTACAAGTCACAGTGAATCTGTTTAGTAATTTAAATGTGTTTGTGAGAAAGTATGTGCCAGTTCCTGGTACCGTTTATTTTTTTTAAATCTGTAAAGATCAGTAAGGGAGGTGTGTTGTAAACTTATGCGCAGTTTGGCAACAATTTAAAAATCCTTCATGTCAAATTACTGCTTGATTGCCTACCTTAGCATACGTACAAGCTCCAAGACTATTATACCCTTTGTTAGTTTATGTTAAGTTGTATTTATATGACAGGAATAATACAAAAGCGATGTTAATGTAGATAACTTACTGTTATTTGTTGTTCTGCACACAACTCGCATGACTTAAAGCACCCCGGTTCTCATCACAATGCAACATCTAGCAATGTTTTTGTTTAAATTCGTGTGTTTCCGCCATCGTTCGGAACTCTTTCCTGACCACAAGAAATAGTGAAATAATTTTCTATGAGCTCTTGCCTTAGCAAAATCGTTGAATCAAGCAAATTAGCAATATGACTATTTTGAATGACGCAATAATTTCTATCAGACTTGTATCAATTACCTTCAACAGTGGTCAGGCAACTTCAACGGGTTTGAAAATCTCTTGAAAGAAATTCCGTCTTGGTAAGAAGAAACTGTCACTGGGTTTGAAGTTATTTGTGACAAATCCAGGGGCAGGGTTGTGATTGATGACAATGGGCTTTTCAACAAAATTAATTACTTCAAAAAGTATGTAACTGAAGAGAAGGTTTTAAGGAATGGAGCGAATTCAACACTCCTGCTGATCAACTCTGGGTTGGAGTTTTCACTCATTTTGATAGCAAACAGATTCCTAACAAGAACTTGATAACTCTCACAGAACTCTTGCATAGTCTTCCTGGAACAAATGCCTCTGGGGAATGGGTTTTCACACTTCTAAATAATGTTTGGACAGAGAACAAGTCTCAACTCAAAATTGAAACAGTGAATGCAATGCTTTTATTGAAGTGTAATGTTGGTTTAACGTGTGAAAAGTTTTATGAACAAATCAAAGAGGACTCATGTTTGTTAAATAAAATAAAAATAAAAGTTCAGCTGTGATGTCAAATAAAAATATAAAAAATAAATGCTTTTTCAGGACTTTGTAAGTTTGGGAAAATTAACAACTTTTTCATAATTTAAACCCATGGAACAAATAAAATGCATTATAATTTAACAATTTATGAACATGCAAATTTGATTATGTTAACACTTGAATGTTAATGTTTTGTGTTCAATTATAATAAAGTATTGTAATTTAAAAACAATTGTGAGTACTAATAATAATAATAATAATAATAATAATAAAAGTGTGTTTATTATTACAAACATTTTTCAAGTTTACAAAAAATACTATTTACACAATGAAAGAAACAAAATAACAATATCCAAATATTTATAATACATATAAAGAAACAAAACTAATAACTACAGAAACCAAAATAATATCACACTTTATGGCATGACCATTTAAAGGTCGTCCGCCAGGTAGGCAACTTTAATAGATTAAATTATACTAAATTACAAAGTTAAAAGATCCAAAACTATATGAACAACAAAATATACACATTGACCAAATAAAAACAATAATACAAAATCTGAATATTTAGTAACAAATAAATGTAAAACATCAAACTAAAACACATTTTAAACCCATAAATTTGAAATACTACTGCAGGTTGTGAATATAAAAGAGATAAGGTGAGAGGCTACTACACAAAAAACAATATCGGCATTAATTTGCTAAAAATTAAATTCAAAAATAAATTCCTGCCTAAGCTTAAGTGCTCGACGTACAAAATTCACCAGCCCTGACCAATTTTCACCATTTAAAATATTTATTATTCTTTCCACATCCAGAACCCTATTTCCAAAACAACTTTTCCTAATTTCTCCTAAAATCAGACATCTGCCCAAAAAATGTACAATATTTTCCTCCTCATTAGAATTACACATAGAACACTTCCTTTTATTGTCCTCCCTGTCCGGTCTATAATTGAGAGGTAACATGGCGCTCCTTGCTTTAAATATTATGCTGATAATACCTCTCGAAAACCTATCACTTATGTATCCTGCTTGTCCTAGTGATAAATTTAATTTACTATAAATATTATGAAATTGGGACCTATTAACCCGATCGCACCAAACGCTCCTGGACCTCATATCTAATTTCTCAAGTAGACTGCCTAAAGTCTGTCCCCACTGCTTATCCTCAAAAACCTTTAAAAAATCCCCTTCATAGCCCCAACTTTTTCCCAATTCCCCCCAAAATTTTGCCCATGAAATTTTTTCCCGTAAAATCAGCTCCGATAGTTTTTTTGGTAGCCTGTCATCTGGTAAATATAATGTCCTTCTTATGTATAATTGTGAGTACTATATCTTACATTTAGGCCTACAGTAATCTAATGGCAAGGTGTCCCGCTTTGGTCTCTCCGAAATCTGGTCACCTTAATTACTGTACTGGTTAATTACAAGATACTGTACCTATCTTATTACCAGGTAATTTTTTGTATTGTGTTCATATTTGTAAAAAGTGGACATAATGAAAACCCAAAGCAAAACAAGGTTTTAGTTATAAATTATATAAATAAATAAATGAAAACTTGTTGTACTATTTCACAAAGCTTTATTGAGCCGTGCCGACCTAGGTTTCGCCAGCTACGGCATTATCGAAGGCAACTTAAAGACTAAAGGAACAAGAAAAAATCCAACACATACTATTTATTTATTTATAATGGAATTTCACCAAGAACCAACGGTCGTTAGTATTTTATTTATTTATAATGGAATTTCACCAAGAACCAACGGTCGTTAGTATAAATATAAATTATATATCTTAATCAAATTGAATTTTGTACTTTGTTTGAATATATTTGTGACAAATTAGCATTGTGGAAATCAAATTCGTATAAGATACTAGGAGATAAGAGCAATGCAAGGTTAGTTTAGGGGTAGGTTTAAATTAAATAAAAACTATACATTTTTAAAATATGAAATTGTTCAATTTAAGTTAGCATTAATTGTAAACTCAAAAAGGTTTTTACAATTAAATATTGACTTACTATATCTTACATGATAGTGGAAATAAATTTGTATTTGATAATCACGATTATGTTCTACTTTTTTTCATATAATAGTTTGGTTCCTCTGTTGCAATCTCGTATAGAGGCAAATTGTAAATTTTAGCCTGCTATACTAGTTAGCACTGAAGATGGAATCTCTAACAACTACCCAGGTTCAAATCTACTGGCATTCGGGTTACTCCCTCCTATTTCACCTATTTATCCTATTTTAGGTTCCTTAACAGTTATATTTGCTTTCAAGTCCAATATTAATGAACTATTAAAAATCAAATCCAAAACTTAAAACCTGAATCTGTGAACTGTATGTATAAATCAGCTATTAATTTAAAAAAACATTAGTTAGAGTAAACAGCTGATACCTGCATTCAAATATTCCATTATCTCAGCTAAATAACTTAAATGGACAAATTCAAATAATTTAAAACCTTTTATATATATATATATTAAAATAAATGAAAATATTTATATTTCCGTGTGCCATATAAATTGAAGAGCTTTTTATATTTCAAGAGGTTCGAGGTTTTTGAAATTAGTTATGTTGATAGTTACTAGAATTCTTCAAATTTAAACCACATCAAGCTATATTCTAAACACTTTGCAATAAGATTTAGTCTCGGTGATTTTTTATAAACAACATAATCTAATTATCGTGTTTTAGATGTAGTATTTAAAAATGAAAATTTAAATTGTTGATTTCTTTGTTTAGGTCTCTTTGCACACACAACTATGCAAAGCTTTCCCAACATTGGCAAATCCAAAACTACGCCATGGATTTTATTTCACTCATCGCTTGGATTATGCCACAAGTGGAGTTATTTGTATTGCACTCCATAAAAAGGCATGTTCAGCAGCAACATCTGCGTTTGAAGGTCGGCATACAAAGAAATATTATTTAGCTCTACTAAGGGGTCATGTTGCAGGAGAACTTGTCGATATGACAATTTCTGTAGGTAAGTGTTTGAATTTACAAAAAACTTCTATGCATTCAAATAAAAGAATGTGTATTTTGCACAGCAACACATTTCATTATTATTAGCAATTTTTCTGACAAATATTGTTGCCTAATCCATGCTTTCTGTTTGTAAGAAGAATTATATATTTGCTCAATCAATGCAGAAAGTACCGCAAGTTGTTTATATGTAAGAAAATAATGCTGTGTGAAATTAATTTATTGTCAAAATGAGCAGCAATATAACGCTCCATTTACCGCTTTTATTTCTACAGACTTTTTTGTACTATATATTATGTATGTATATTACATACATATACCATACAATAATTATTATAATACCATACATATTATTGCAACTGTGAATTTACCTATTTTTCCAAAATAATTCTGGTCCATATGTTCTTTAATGTGTATATTTTGCTTTAGCATTTCTATCACACTGTCAGCTATTAACCCTGCAACTGTCAGACTGCTCAAATTGAGCACTCGTGGGGGCATGGCACTTGAAATATATCAACTTTGACAACTTTACTTGTAATAAATATTTCACCCAATTAAAATCATCCGATCACTATAAAACAAAAACCGTTGGAAAGGAAATGATTTAAACTTTAATTTTTGTATTTACAAGTTTTTTCTAAAACGTATATTTACATATGTAATCATCGTTTCAGTTTTGAGTTAATTCTAAAAGCCAATGTCAGACGAATGAATCACGTCAAAATGACACAGAAATTCGAGTCCCTACAGCCCGCTCAGTAAGTTTTCTTAGTTAAACCTATATATCGTTGGATTCATGACAATTTTCCTTATCTAAAACTTCCATCCAATCAAAAATCGGACAAATAGGTGGGAAGTTATGGAGCATTTTGTAGACCCTTGCAATTGGTCAGTTTTCCAACCAATAAACAGCCTTACTTATTAAACGTCATATCTGTGTCATCCCATTTTTAGAAATATTTTTATAAAGTAGAGCGTCGATAATCCGAACGCGTTCTGAGATAGCCCCTGCAAAAATTTCGCAAATTCCAATTATTGCGTCTTTAAAAATTTCACAAAAATCTTCATTGCAGTTTGACATTATTAACTCTTTTAAAGCACTCTCACACGCCCTCACTGCAGACCGGCTGTCAGTATTTTCACTGTCACGCTAATAAGCTGCTTTAGCCCTAGCAATAAACATAAAGAAAGTTTATTCATTTCTCTTTGTGTAATCATTATAACAGTGTGTCGTGCATACAGTAGTGTACTGTAGGCATGTATTTTTTTATTTTTAGTTTGTGTTAACTAAAATGTACAAGTGATCTTTTAATTATGTACTGTACTGTAATTGAGAGTTACAAGTGTAATCATGTTGGCCCTACTGTGTACGTGCAGATTTTTCTAAATCATATTATGTAAGTAGTCTTACATTCTGTATTGTAATATTACATTCCTGCTTGTACTGTTTAACTACTTTAATCGATTAAAGTGCATATATTTTAGCCTAAATGACACTTTCTTGGTTGTTTTCAAAAATCCGAACAAATTCATAAACCGAACCCCCTCGGTCCCAATTAGTTCTGATTTTCGACGCTCTACTGTATGTCTGTCTAGAGAATTATTCAACCTAACATTTCGTGTGCACCAAATATGTTTTGTGTCAACGGTTTGTCTTGTAGCACCGTGGGAAAGAAATATTTTTGACGTTCTCAAACAAACGATCAATTTCAAATCTAACAGTGTTTCCCCGTGCAAATTCATATCAGAGCTTCATATACCAAGCATGGATGGGAAGTTTCTGTATTTGTCCTCACTTTTGTTATTCAAATAATTCTAAGTCAAACACTTTTATGAATAGATAATTTACAAGTATACAGTTCAATTCTTTGATTTATTCTCTACACTTCGTTATAATAATATTTCATTTTTTGGGCACAGCATATATTAGTAAATTACGTTTCAAACTTGGCATACTTTTGATAGCAGTCTTGTAGTAGGAACATAAAAACTGGTGTTTTCAAAATATGAAATTGATAAATGTTTTTATACAATTCTATTTAGAACTAGAACTAAATAACAAAACTTTTTTATGCTTATGAAAAAAATTACCAAAAATGTTTACTACTTTTATGTACGCCTAAAGTTGAACTTTTACCTTTCGTAACTGAACATTTTTCGTTTCTTGAGCTAATAACTTTTACAATTTTACTTCAATAAATTTTGTAATTGCATATATGAATTCTTTGAACTTTTCTCAACAAAAAAGGTACAGAACACTTTACTACGGATTGGTATACAATTACTATATTATATTTGGTGAATTTTTGAAAATATGTTTGCACACACACCGAAATGGCTTGGCGTTGTAAAACTTTGCATGGACATTTGTAGGGTTAAAATATCAAATTTCAAAAAAAATGTATCATGGGATAATTATTATATCTAGAAACTAAATTCAGTATGTTCTACCTTTAACATTCAAATTGAGTTCAATATCAACTTTATTTTCCAACAAAAAAGAAATTTTTTATGTGCATGAAACATCAATTTTTATATAAAATATCAGTGTAATTTTTAGGTGAAGATGCACGAGAAGTAAACAGCAGCCACAAAATGTGCACATCGGAAGAAATAAATTGTTTATTGCCAAGAACTGCCCACACAAGATTGTTGGTTTTGGAACGAGGTCTTTATAGCCACTACCCTGCAACAAAAGTATTATTACGTCCTATCACTGGAAGGCGTCATCAACTTAGAGTACACTGCTCTCATATTGGTCACACTATTGTAGGAGATTTTACCTACAGTCGTCGGAAAGATATAGTACCTCATCGCACATTTTTACATGCTTTTAGGTACTTTTACATTATTCGCTTTTAGATTACAGTAGAACCCCTCTTAACCGGTCAGGTCGGGACCGAGACCCTGGCCGGTTACGAGTTTGGCCGGTTGATCCGAGGTTCCCGTAAAAAATAGATTTTAGTTCAGAAATAATCTACAGTACATATTTCATAAATAATAAAGGAAATAAAACGTTATTGCAACTGATTTTATTGTATGTACTGTACATACACACAGAAACAAACACTAACAAATTACATGTAAACATTTTAACTTCCCTCGCCTCCTTTTCTCCCCTCCTGTTTTCAAGCACTTTTGCTCTCACGAAATTCAGTAAAGGTTCCGAGAAATAAACAGATGAAGAAAGAGAAACAAAGGATGCCGCTTGGTTAATTGATTCCAAGAAAAAATAATACAGTTGCCGTGGGAAGCAAGATTTGATCCCCCCTCTTGCTTCCGCGGCAAGAATCAATCGACAAGGCGGCTTCCTTTGTTACGCTCCTCCTCCCCCCTTTTCCCTGCCACAACATTAACACATACAGTAGCAGAAATAACATTGCGTCATCCCGAAATGTCCGTCAAATAATCGATGTTTGAGACTTCGGCCAGTTAATATATTTGATTTTGTTGTTTCTTGAAATAGGCCGGTTAAGCCGAGGACCGATTGATCCGAGGCCGGTTAAGAGGGGTTCTACTGTAGTTAAAAAAAGTTTACATTTAGACATTGTTGTATATTATACAACTTAATAGATTGTAATAAAAGTCTGATTAAAAAGAAAACATTTTAAAAAATATGGATTTATAAGGCTTGTTTTGTGATTATATATAATAATATTGTACTATTATAAAACAAGTTTCCACCGAAGAAAACAAAAAATTATATGTTATGTTCAAATACTTTAAGTTAGCCCAGCTTAGAAAAAAGGTGAAACATTCTTTAACCCATCAAAGTGTTTTGCCGTACGTGTTACGCCGAGATTTCCTTCCCATCGGCGCGTTTTGACGTATAGCGTACACTCAGGAACGTTCCATCAGACTCTTCTATCTAACAGCTAAACTTGGAACTATCTCGAAGCTATCGATATTATAGTATGTTGTAGACTAAATTTCTGATTGAAACACACACACAAAAAAAAAAAATCAACATACGATACTTCTGTTGTCTTCACGAACGTTTAGAAAAGTGAGGTTAACAGTGCACAGGCCCTACTCATGAGTGATTGTAGTTCCTCTTTCGACCCACTCTGTGCTGCCACTATCTCTTTCCTGGCTTCGTCAAGAAACGCACGAGCTCTAAAATGATTTATTTTTTTGTCTTTCATATTATTGTTTTACACAGTTATTTATGTGAATAATACATGTAAGGCAGTTATTATTACTGTTTGGATTTTCTATGAAATTAACATAAACAAAATGTACAAATTTCTGCTGTAGTTTGTTGGTAAAACAACACTCAAACAGCCTAAAAACTCAAAATTTTGCTAAGAATTTTCCATGCCCCCAGATCCTTTTGTACACACCATACTCAAGCTTATTTTTTTGCTGTAGTTATCCCCCCCCCTACCCCAACGTTAGTCTGTATCCGCCCCATCAAATTTGGTGTCGTAGAGTTGGCTATATCAGTGTATTCAGACAGTTTTGAGTCAAGTTACTCTTGAAATGTAATATTTTTTACGACTTCAATAATTAGTGTAGGGCAGATTTACACAGGGTATCTTGATGTATTATGTAAATAATAGGGATGGGTCGATTCTCGATACCACCGATACTTTAGCTTTGGTATCGGTATCAGAATCGATAGCCGAAACTCGATACCGATTACCGATACCACGAGATACTCAGTTGTCAGAACTGCCCGTTCTCGTATAGACTCCGTGAATGTAATCTCCGGTATTTGCAATCGCATTCTCTGTATTCTAACTCAATTCAGCATTTAACAATAAATGTCTGTAGGGAAAATGTAAAACATTATTAATTTTATGTAAGTGGACATTTTCCCCAGTAAAATGTTTTAGGCAATTGTTTCCTTTCATAAGTAAACGCTTCTTGTTTTATTTTTATTCATGCGTAGGCTGTTATTTGTACACAAGAAGTAGTCTAGAGTAGGATCAAGGTCAAACACTTATGGATTCGTTTGTTATCGTGTCTATAGAATTAGGGTGTCTATTGTGAAGAAAAATAACACATTTTATAGATCGGTAACAAAAGTATTTAAACTTTAAAGTAATAATTTTATTTGTTTGAAGTCGGGTAAAACTTGTTGGGACTTACGTTACCCATGATTTATGATATATGGGAGTCCGGACGGAATTCCTTTGTTTTACTTTTTATTTAGAGATGGGTCGGTTCCATTTTTTTTTTTTTTTTGGTTCCCGGTTCTAGAGTCAAATCGGTTCTATTTATTATTCAAGGAATTTAACAAGAATTTAAGAGTAAAGTATAAGATTTAATTTGAATACTGAAATGATTAAGTTTGTTATGTACAGATAATTAAATACAAGTATTCAGCTAAGTTAAATTACAGACAAAAGTCCATCACTTTCAACGTCTATTATAAAATATTGCCACACTTCGATGTCATTGCTGAAAAGACTAGCCTACTATGGTTAAGTTTCCACATATCCTTAACTAACTAAACTTTATCAAATTAATATGTTAATTCAGTATAGTGTCGATTATCCGAAAGCGGAAATGTACTGTAAATAAATTAGTACATTACAGTACTGCACGTCGTGCACGTAATTCCGAATTTAAAGGTTTTTACTCGCATAATCAGCCGAGTTGTAGACTTCAGGGAGTTTGGGCGCTTAACGGAACAGCGGCGGCTGTTGAGTCAGCCGAGCGCTTGGCAGCCCTTCGTAAGTGAGATTAGTGAGTAGGCCTGCACAATTTAATTACCCGAACAAATCGATGCAATATTTAAATTTAATAAAAAAAAACGAATAAAACACTGCACTAAAACTGAATACTGTAAGTATTTACACACAGCGTTATTAACTTGATATTACAGTACTTTGTTCTAACAAGTTGTTCAGACTTCGGCGGGACTAAACGGACGCCGTCGAATCAAATTTTCGATAATTGAAGTTCCGATGATTTCTGAACTTATCCGAATTGAACGTTCAGGAACAAAACATATGATATTCCGAGTACCGCAATCCTAGTCAGTCGTAAAAAAAATTATTCCGAATAATAAAAAACTTGTTTTATTTTAAATTGCAACGCATTCTGCTATTTCGTAACTAAAACGCTCACGATTTTTTCATTGGACTAGGTTTATTGTATTTTCTTATGCGGACATTAGATTGATTACGGGAGTAGGTTTTTTCACGGACATACGCTGTTGTATATTAAATTGCGTTTGAATGCAGCGTTTTATAAAATTAGAGCTAATAATATTCGGACGTCGTATTCTTTTGCGGACATTCGTCATTTTATTTTTAAGTACCTGGGCGACCGAGCATTACTCGGTATTTTTGTTAATTGTGTTTTTTTTTATAGGAAAATGTATGTAAATACAAATCAGGTAAGTACTGTTTTGTAGGCCTACTCATAACTCGCGAAATATTAGCACGGGTCAGCTGATTTCAAGCTTAAAACAATTATAACCTTTAAGACAAAAAAAAAAAAAAAATTTATAGGAGACAGCTGATGGAAATATTATAGGAAACAGCTGATGTTTGTCATATGTATCCTATTGATTTTAAATTACATAACCCCAATGTTAAAAATTTTCAATTTTCAAATGAGTTTTTCAGAAAAATACGAGTTTTCCTGAGGTAGTGGTTTTCACCAATCGATTTTTTAGTCCCAAAAGCCTCTAATCCCAAAGTTTCAGCAAAATCCTTCCGCTGGATCTCGAGATTGCTCGTACAAACACACAAACAAACAGACATTGCTCGTATTAGAGTATAGGATAACATTTCACCAATGGTAGTTCATAAAATTGGTACTAATTATATTCGGGCATCGATTTTTTGCGGGCATTTACTGTTGTACTTAAATTATTTTTAACGCCGGCGTTTTTTAAAATTAGCTATAATAATATTCGGACGTCGTATTCTTTGCGGACATTCGTCATTTTATTTATTTTTTTTTTTCGCTGTTTTTTAGGTATCGGTATCGGGAATCGAGAATCGATTTTTCAAAGTATCGGTATCGAGAATCGAAAAATCCGGTATCGACACATCCCTAGTAAATAATAATGCAGGTATTTTTGTATTTTACAGGTTGGTTTTACCAAATTCTATTGAATCTCTGGACATTCAAACACCAGACCCATTTACTCAAGACATACTGCGTAAGGAATGGATACCTATAGAAATTATAAATACTTTAAACAGGGATATATTTCATAAACTAAACAAGGATGATGAAAAACCAGATGATTTAAGATGACATTTTGAGAAAGTTTCGCTGTTATCAAATCTAGTCATTTAAAACAGGACAGTTGGTACTTAACATTGTTTATTGTACATTTGTTACTTTTAATACTAGTGTGTTGTTATCAATCTTGCCTTTAACTCTTTGTTAAATCTTTAAAACTAGTATGTTACATTAGTATGCAAATTTTAGGCAAAGTTATAGTTGATAAGGTAAGTTTAAAGAAAGGAATTGAAGCAAATGTATTTTGCTACGCTACAATCTATAAAAGAATGAATTTTATTTGATACTAATAAAAACCATACAAGTTATGTCTGTCAATTTATTAACCCTTTAACTGATAAGAAAAAATCCCACATACTTGACTTGCCCTATGTGTTGGTGAAATCGTGTAAACCCAGAGTAGCAAGTATAAGATTACTAGTAATTTAATTGTTGGCTATTTTCACACTCATAAATACCACGCTGGCAACAACACTGTCAGAGGTGTCTCCCTTACAAAATTATTAACATGATATCCACAGATTACTCTACTGTAGTTTCGATCTTCTTGAAAGCAGTCCACAATATGGCTGAATTTAATAGAAGATTATATTTTATGGTGCAAGAAATTGGTTTCTGACCTTAATTAGTTTTTTAATTTCTTTCTGCTGAATAAACAAACTTGGAAATGCTTTAGTTGGCAAAAGACTCAATAAATTGGTAGAACATTAATAGATATTATTGTAGTTTTTTTTCATTAAAACATAGTTCTACCAAGTGCTTTTTAAAATTTTTG
Organism: Philaenus spumarius; assembly: GCA_018207615.1. NCBI lineage: Eukaryota > Metazoa > Arthropoda > Insecta > Hemiptera > Aphrophoridae > Philaenus > Philaenus spumarius. The sequence goes on from JAGFPH010000340.1 coordinate 480,222, forward strand.
TTTTATGCACACAAATATGCTTTAAGACTCAACAAATTCAGTCACAATACCATACCAAACTAAAGTTTATTACTATCAACAAAATAAACACTAGTAAAAGTAAGAACACTGAAATTATGAAAATGGCGATGATCTATCCGAATTTTTGCAGAGTGAAAAAGCAATTTTATAGTAATCTATATCAGTAAGCAGTTTTATGTTGTGTCAGAAAAAGGTAAAAACTTCCAGTAACACCCAGTTACACGCGTAGCGAGGATTCCCGCTTTTTTACTTATTTCTGTAATACTGCTAAATGTGGAGTATTGATAAATTAAAACTCTTGGACATCTTCCTTCTTCCCACCATGCACCCCTCAAAGAAAGTTTTAGTTGTTCTTGAGAGGTTAGTGAGCACAAATCAACAGATTGGATGTTTTTGACAGGGAAATGCCGCCTACGCGTGTAACGGTGTAGTTTATTTTGTTTGTAATAATTTTATTGTTAGTTTTAGTGATGTATATATCTTAAGTGTATAGTATTACGTTTATTTTCAAAATAAATTTCATTTGATTGCTTGAGTGTGTAATCAAATTTGTTGACTATTAATTTTTGTTTGTTTGTAACCATTACATTATAGGTTATATTACAGGATGTCTACCAACCGGGAAATAGCTGGGAATATGAATTGACCTTGAAAATTCCGGGAGAAAGCCGTGATTTTGATGTGTAACCGGGAATTTTATTCCTTCACTTGTGTTATTTTTGTTTTGTAAACGCGATCGCGGGAGTCCTGCATGAGCAAGCACCGATTCCCTAAAATATCGATTCCATTGATTCTTAATAAGGTAATCGGTTTCGAGAATCGATCGCAAAAGTCGATTCCAATTACAGTACCTCGATTCCAAACACAAACAAAACATTCGATGTGTACTGAATTATTAAACCATATAAATTTACTATATATAATCTATTTTAAACATTGTAAAATTTAAATTAGGGATGGGCCAATTTACGATACCACCAATGCTTTGTATTTGATATCGGTAACAAGAATCTATAGCCGAAATTCGATACTGATTTCGAGAGATATTCAGTTCAGTTCATATCATTGTCAGACTAGCCAGTTCTCCGTATTTTGAATGTAATCTCCAGTATTTGCAATCACATTCTCTGTATTTAAACTTAACCCCATCTAATCATTTAACAATAAAATATTAGTAGGAAAAAATGTAAAACTCTCTTACTTTGGACGTATGTAGATATTTTCCCTAGTAAATGTTTAGGCAATTGTTTCGTTTGTAAACGCTTCTTGTTTTATTGTATTCATGCGTATACTTCGTTTTTTGTACACAGAAAGGTAAAGTAGGCTCAAGGCCACAACCCCTTATGGATTCTTTTCTCATCATGTCTATTTATAGAATTAGGGTGAATACCGTGAAGAAAAGTTACAAATTTTATAGATCTGTAACAACAGTATAATAATTCTATATATTTTTAGTTCGGGTAAAACATTACGTTACCCGGTATTTATGTTTTTTTTTAGGAATCCCGAAGAAGTGCCTTTGTTTTACTTTTATTCATTCCCGCAAATAGCGATATTTAATTCCACCTTTTACGAATTTTACAAGTGTCATGTAAATAACCTTTTCGCGGACCTTAGCCGTTGTAATTTAAAGTAAGTTTTAACGTCGGTATTTTATAGAAACAAGAACATATTATTGCTCTCGGAAGTAGGGTTTTTCGCGGACGTACGCTGTTGTGTTGTGTATTAAATTGCGTTTTATAAAATTAACGCTAATAATATTCGGACGTCGTATTCTTTTGCGGACATTTTGTAGTTGTATTTTTAATAATATTTCAATAATGGTAGTTCGTATTCGGGCATCGATTTTTCGCGGACATACACTGTTGTATATTAAATTGCGTTTTAAATAATTAGCATGTATAATATTCGGAAGTCGTATTCTTTCGCGGCCATTTTGTCATTGTATTTTAAATAATATTTCAACAATGGTAGTTCATACAATTTTCATAAATTGTATTCGGGCATCAAATTGTATTATTTGTGTTATTTTATTACATTTGATGCTTTTATTTTGATTTTTACAAAGGCTTGGTAATTTAGTAAAATATTTTATTACAAGTTGTGTTTTCATATTTACTCCACAATTCCCATACTTGATTAAAATTTTGTAGCTTGTTTTTAGAAATTTTATATTTTAATAACTGTTGAAATTTAATCACCAATGCACTTTTTTTATATTGTTATTTTTAACTTTTATTATTGTAAAAATAATAATATATAGTGTATTAATAATAATCAATATTACCTTAGTTTGGTACGTCAACTAATCCTTCCTTCTCACTTCTTATTTTACGACCGCGGTTTCGGGCATTCGCCCATCCTCAGGTAAACACTTTACAACACAAAAACATTAATAAAAACAGGTAATAGCTCCGAGTGGAGATCGTTAAAAATTTATTAAAAGTTCAATTTACGCATCTGACGTGCACGTCATGGAGGTTAGTCACTAACTGAATGTAGGGAGCCGAGCCTTAAGTAACAGTTAGTAAATTAGATATTATTTAACAATTTTGCAATAAAATGTTTATTCAAAACACCACATTGAAAATATTATGTTTTAGGGGTTTATTTTAATGGTTTAAGTTGTTTGTCAACTTATCTCTTGATAATGACCCCCTATCTTAAAATGTTAATTTTATGAACACAACTAAGCACAGTTAAAGATTAAAAACATGAACTATAATAATTAAAACATGAACTATAATAGTTAAAACTGCCTTAAACTAAATTTTTTATAAACGCCCCGTTTTTGGGCGCTTAAAATCGCTTTGGGCAAATGCCCATTTTTAAACGACCAGCCCACTGGGCATATGCCCGGCCCACATCACTAGTAAGACACAACAAATCCTCAGATCGTTCCCGTACGCCTGATGATGTTGTAGAGCAAGTGAGTACAAGCTTTTTAAACAGTCCTACCAAATCAACCCAGCATGCATATAGCTGGGTGCTCCACACATAACTGTGATTCCACCTTATAAACAAAACTATTGGACCTAATTATATATGCATGTATCGTGACCATAAGCATGTCTGAACTCGCATAAAAAGCAACAATACTGTGTGATTTTCAGTTGATTGTAAATCCATTTAGTTTGTTATGTTTTCTGTAGTATGCTCAGTTTAAAAAAAGATGTGACAATTTGAAATTTTTAGTTAAATTGAACTTAACGCCAACAGATTGTTTTCAAATGGTTATCACAGCTTATGGAAAGACTGCCTGTCTTGTACATATGTGTGAATGGTGCAAAAGATCCAGTTTCAAAAATGAAAGGAAATGTAGAAACAGTCAGACCGTCAACACAGTGTTAGAATGATAGTTGAATCTGTGAACATTGACGAAGTCGTCGCATGTTGCAAAAAATATTCTGTTAACATTGTGAAGGAACTTGATGCAGATCCAAACTTGTTTCAAAAAGTAATCACCTGCGAAAAACCTTGGCTCTTCCAGTATGATCTTGAGACTAAAAGACAGTCAATGCACTGAAAAACACAGATGCACAGTCATCACCAAGAATAAAGGGGAAGCTCATCAAAACAAGTCAAATTTCAAAGCCATACTCATTGCATTTTTCAATATAAAAGTGAAATATGTGAAGAATGGGTGCCAGAAGGCACTACAGTTAACCAGCACTGTTATAAGTTTTGACTGTGGAAAAATGGTTTCATTCTTCAAATTAGTGCTTAAAGGAACATGTTTTGAGCCAGTTGATGCTGTAAGATGGAAGATTTGTTCAAACAGCTGACAGAAAGGGTTCTCCATGCATTTGGAAGTGTAAAACAAGACTGCAGCGATGTATTAGTACATAAGGGATTATACTAAATGAGGTAAGCATTACAATTGTGGTAATATAAAGCTGAGTTATTTAATATACGTATTTAAAAACATCATACAAAAAAGAGCATTACAAAATTCCTTTGGACTGTTGTTCGTGTGGTTATTTATTATCACCAAATCAATCCTGAAAACAATAAAATTCATCAAAATCAAAAAAGCTAAATATAAATTAAATCCTAGATGAAGATATTAAAAATTGCTGAGCACTGAAATACTGGCTACTCTAAACGTTTCAAATTTATTACAACCAACAAATTTTGAAACAATATTAATTCTACTTTCTCATCTTTGTAAACATGATATTTTTTCTTTCTAACAATTCACTGCTACACACAAATTATGGTTTTTATTTTGTATGTTTTCAATACTCTGCAGGTCTGACTGGTTTATAAAAGTCTAATGCTTATATCTCTCCTCCAAGGCATTGTTTGTCTCACCTTAAATAAATTTTTTTATAATTTAGGTACCATTTACTAAATTGATTTAATATTTATCTCATTAATAATGATTAATAGTTTTTTATATTTGGAAGGTGAAATGAGAGATATGAAATAGACATGATTTATACTTTTATGCAGATAATTGTTATAATTGATGTGAATATTTTTACAATATTTTGGAAAATGTATCATCATACAAACTTATAAAATACAATTTTGGGAAGAACATAATAAATGAACAAAGAAAGAATTATACAATCTTTCAAATTTTTTTATCAAAAATTTCATATTGATACAATTCCCCTTTTTGATTTTTTAGATGTGTTACTACTGAAAATAAAAAAAAGATATGAAATTCTATTGAATTATTAATAGTTTACAAAAATATAGATTCCTATATTTACTATTTATTCATAACTAAAAATTGTTTAAAAAATATAAAAATGTTATAAGTGTAAATAATTTTTTTTTAAAAATATGTATATACAAATAAATGATATAGAATTTGACCTCAGCATATAGGTCAATGATAAACCGTGCTTTAAAAATAATACCTTTAAGCCTAGAACACTTTAATTTAGAGATTGAATATATAAAAGAAGTGGCAAAATTCAATGGATACGAAGAGCAAATGGTAGACAAACTCCTTTCACAGATAAGGGGGAAAATAAACACCCACAGTAGGTTGAATAATAACACGCAGTTGATAAAACATAAGAATAAAAAAGAAAGTTATGTATTATTTCATTATGTAAGTCAAGAAACACACCGCATTGCTAGGCTGTTTAAACAAAGATTTAACTATGAAATAGCATACAAAACTAATAATAATATAGAAATGAAACTGAATACTAATTTAGACAAAGTTTGCAAATACAATAACCCAGGCATATATGAACTAACATGTAAATCATGTATAGGACAAACAGTTAATTTTTAAAAAAGAAGGTATAAACAGCATATCACTGCAATAAAATTGGACCAACCAGAAAAATCAAATTTCGCAAAGCATATTCTAGATAACGAGCACTCATATGACAAAATGGAGAGCACAATGAATATTTTAAAACAATGCGACAAAGGCTTTGTGAATATGAACGCTTAGGAGCGGTTTTATATATTTGTGGAAAACCAAACCAGCAAAACAAAAATAATAAATGAACAAATAAGGTTTGATTCCGACAGTATTTATTCTGCATATATGAACAACGATAAAGACGAGACACAGATTCAGTATGGAACTGGCCGGCCACCTGACAGGACATTAAGTGTATTTTATGTGCGTATGTAATGTGTGTTTGTATATATGTGTGTGTTGTGTAGTGTTTTTATGTTAATAACGAAGCAGTAGCGGATATGCCTTGATGATGCTGACTAATTAAAGCAGCGAAACCGGTTGGAGAAAAGAATCAGTGTGTATGAGACGACGTAAGTAACATATTCATAAATAAATAAATATATTGGCTAACAAAATGCTTACATAAATCAAGAAACAGACTGTGCTAATCTAAGGCTAACCAAGTATTTACTAGCTGTTCTCCAAAGGGTTAACACATACTTTATCAGACTTGGGAAAGTTAACCAAAATATTTAACTGATTAAAGTTAAAGTTAATGGCTGATTTCACACTTGCCGACATGACACCGACTCGGCACCGACACGATATCGGAACGATGTTGTCGGTCATGAAAACTAACTTAAACTTAAGAGTAGCTTTCACACTCACAGACATATCGGTGTCGTGTCATTACAGGCGCCGACATGTCGGCGAGCTGCTGGTCTCCCTTCTTTATAGGTACGATATCGTCTCAGTTTGTTTACTGGTTGCTATGGTAATCATTTAATAATAATTTGGCCTCGTTAAATATTTTTTTCTGTTAGATAAATAATAAATATGTCTCATTTTAAATATGAAGTTGTGACATTAATTGAACTTATGGAAAGTAAGCCATGTTTGTTTTTTTACTGAAGACATGAACAAACAATTTTTCACCGAATAAAGATATCGGAAAATAATTTTTATAACCCCATAAATTTTATCAGTATGCAAGGTTAAGCCTAGAAAGTAATTTTAAGTCTAGGCCTAACCTAAAATCATTGTATGTATTTTGCCGTTAAGATAGGTAAAATAAATTAAACAAACACAATAATTTTAGGTTAGGAAAAGAGAGTGAACCAACATTTTATGTTTATTGAATGTATTTACAATTAATGGACATTTAACTGTGTTTACCATCTTAGCTTTGATGTTATAATTAATTCTACACCTTTATTATAATAACATTAAACGTATGGAAACAGATAATATTTGTACCTATAAAAAACAATATAATAATAAACGGCAATTGAAAGATTAAAATTATGTATGTATGTTGCCTTTAAGGCTTGTAAAAGAATTGAAGAAAAGGAGTGATGAACTTCGTTTCTGAAAGGGGTTCCACGACAGCACACATTTACTTTTTTTATTAGCTATGTAATTTGTTGGCAGACGGATTATGTTCCTTAAACTTTTTTTGAACATTCTTGTTTGTCCTATGTATTTTTTGGGTCAATCTACACGATAGCTTGTACAATTATTGGTTGTGTCGGTATCGGCGTCGAGTCGGTGAATGTGAAAGACGTCTGCCGATATCGTGACGATATCGGTATTATTGCTGTATCGGGTCGATATCGTGTCGGTGCCGAGTCGGTGTCGTGTCGCCAAGTGTGAAATCAGCCAATGCCAGAAAAAAATTACTGCTTAAAATTAATGTCTGAAAAAATTAACTGATTAAAGTTAAAACCAAATTAACTGAATAAAGTTAAAAGTTAAAATACAGCACGGCATAAGGTACCCAGTCAAAATAACACTAAAAAATATTTTATTTAAAACATAGCTCTGATATTGCAAATCAGTCTGATATATAATAATAAAATCACAGTTAGAGTAACATAACAAAACAATCATTCAAATTCAAAATATAATGAAAGCAAGAATTACTCAGTCAAAGCATAGATCATGAATAATAAAATAGATCATGCATGCATATGGGGGCTGTGTGCCGAGTAAAAGGTTGTCGCGAAAATAGTGCATGATCGCGCCGCGAGGTAGCGCTAGGGAGAAATCATTGGTAGCATTGGTGTTTCACACAGCTTCCATCGTTTCCCCAATAGATAACGCCACTATTGTCGAATTTCCACTGGAACAAAATCGGAGTTCTACTAGGTTATCCAAATACAATGGTCAAAGTCACAAACACAGTCAAATTACCAATTAAAATACTTATTAAATTTTAGGAGAGCAACTGCACTTCAAAATTTTTGTCTGACAATTACTATAACAGGGCAAAACAACTAACCAACTTATAACAAATGAACAAAACTATCCACCAGTAATGGCATGTGTAGGCCTCTATACCCAAGGGCTAATTGAATGACACTGACGGGCATGACGACGGCATTGTTGTTTGTTTACGAGCGCTAGCTACAGTAGAGCATTGATTGTCCGAACGTCAGTCAATCATCCGAACGCGGAAATGTACAGTATTATTGTCTGTTTACTGTTTAGTTGTCCTTATGGAGGCTTGCCGCATTACTACCTGACCTAACTACATCGGCTCTTATTCACTACCACATTGAATTATGAATATCCTTGTCTCAGTGTTTAATTCTAGATCCAAATTTCTTCATTTCACTAACGTACCTCATGTGTAAGTAAACCCTATTATGAAGTTTAAACTACAAAAAACAAACATTACATTAGTTTTATTTTAACGTGTATTGCTGTGCTATTTGAATTCTAACAAATTGTTAAAATTGTTTTCTGAAAGCAAATATATTCTCCCAAATAAAATAATATACGCTCCAAATAATTACTACAGTACTTATAACAATTCAAAATATATAATAAAATTTAAATGTTTGAATATCAAGAGTTCTATTAAAAATAACTAAAGGGAGAAAGTACGATCTCAGAATGTCAGTTATTAGATTTGTGTAGCGTAACGACACCTAGCGGAGAATATGCGAACTTCCAGAAAAGATGCAAATTGTTAATTAACCCGGTTTTTGAAACTGAAATAAACTACTTCCCGATATTTCCGACATGCACTTCCCACATCAAAATCACACAAAATTATTATATCGATCCAAGAAAATTACTACCTTAACCTAATATTAAATTATTCATTAAAAATCTATATTTGAAAGTCAAGACCTTCGCCTAACGAATAACAAGTTTAAAGCGGAAACCGTCAGGAAAATTCAATTTACATGAAAACCATAAACTCTGAAGAAAAACCGACATAGCCTATAAACAGAATGAACCTTTTTACACACAAAGGTCTTTGACAAAATTATCAAATATACACCGCTAGAACGGGACAATCGGAAAATCAACTTAAAAAATCATTTATAACATACTGCAGAAGACTTCTTATTTCCGTTAACCACGCCCATGACGGAAGAACTTACTTGTGATTGGACCGCGAATTTACATGGAATACGAAATCAGATTCTTTAGTTTCTTTAAGTTATAAACATACAACAACTAGATTATAAAAGAGGTACCAGTAATATGGAGTTATTTAAGTATTTTATTCAATTTATCTATTATTTCCCACTATAAAATAACTATTAATTATTCTTTTAATGATTACACTTTTCAAAAAACAATTTAATACTCGAAAAGAGAAATTTGTTTAACCATTTCATTCATAAACCCTTACAAACACCACCACCCGAAGTGTATATTTAGTAGGCAAGTGTGTAAAAGTTCCGGAGTGTAACAACAGTGAAAACTGTTTATTCTTGTAAAAGCTGCCAAAGTAAGCAGATGCCGAATTGGTTTGTGGTACACAATTTAATAAATTAGATATTTTTGTACCCAATTTAACCATTCAAGACAACCAACCAGATTGGAAGAAGAACCGAATATACAGATCTGATCAAATATAACCGAATTCCAAGTTAAAACGATAAAGAAGAATCGATACCATTTTGGTGAGACCATTCTAATTATTTATAGGTTACGTTCTGTTTTTTTACATATTAGTGGTGAAACCACACAGACTATTAATATAAACTAGAACCCAACGAACATTATTTCACGTTGAAACAACGTATCATTGTGATAAGAACTATGAACTAAGCATTCCCTATTACATAATTTCATTCACCCATAACTATATCATACCAATTTGCTACTTACTAATAACGATTTACTATTTTATTCACCTTTTGTTTCTAATAATAAAACTATTATAATATTTCTTCCATTAAGATATCAAATTAAACTTGGGAAAAGAAGGCACTTACTCCACCGAGATAAAGTTTGCTTGTTTTGTTTAATCAATCAACAGTAACGAACAATATTTATTGAACTATAAATAAACTTATAATTGGTATTTTATGTCGAAACGATCTTAATTAATGTTGAAAATCATTCTTTTACTTGTTGATTAAAGAATCCAGATTTCTTTTACTGCTAATTGTGTCTTTAATTATTTTACCACATATAATCTAGATAAGATATGTATCAAGTAATGTAAGTTTATTACTGTGATATATTTGTAATTTTGATAATTAAGATTCAAAAGTGAAGCTTCCCAAAGATTAACAAACAATCTATAAATCAGTGTTATTGTGTATAGTATACTGTACATTTGAATTTAGGTCATGATAGATAGTTCAGCACCAATAATGCTCTGATGTTTTCTGTAAACTAAATTTAGTGCTTATTTTTCTCAATCCTTAATTCATTTTGATAACAAATTTTGAATTTAAAGATTTTTTCTAAAGTTTTTAAGTTTTTATATTATTATTTAGTTATAGCTGTACAATCAATCATTCAATTCAATCATTTACTTTCCTAAAAAAAAAAACAGCTCTTCCATAAAAATAAATGTAACAAAACAACTATTTTTTCACTTTGTATTAATGTTCCACATTAAGAGGGGACAGGACTCAATTGTAAAACCACATTTTAGTTTCCAATGTGAACACTAGGGTAGCTCTACAAGTTCGTCCGTATCACTACTTGGAGCACTGCCTGCACAAACCAGATATAATAATACCAAGAGTTGTAATAATAATGGCACAAACTGAGTTTTACAACACTACCTGCTCCCAACTGACAGGGAGGGGGAGAGTCCGAGAGACAGCCCAAAAAATAAAGTGAAAAACACTGTTATACGCATTCACAATCACAAGCTTGACTGTCTGGCCTTTAGCCGTAATAGAAAATGATGAAAGCGCGATAATGTTTACAAAATGTGGGTCCCCCGTAAGTATAAGAATCGCGTTGACATTATTAGTAGCCTACCATCCATAAGTAAATATTGAAATCTTGAGTTCTCTAATGGTACATTACTTGTAAATATTATATTTAAACAGAAATTCAATATTTTTTCAATTCATTACTGATGATTTTAAAAAGTTGTCCAGCTTGGTTTTTTTATATTGCAACATATTTTGCTTATGACTTAATATATTATAATATTTACTGTCACAAAGTGTTTGAAACTATAAAAATTAAAAATAGATTATTTTTACCGATATTGCCTGTTTCAAACACGAATAGTATAGCCTAAAGATAACAAACATTTTGCCATACCAATAAGTCTTGTTTACTTCAGTAAAAAATATTGTACAAATATAAATTTAAATATTGTAATAGCAATGTTTTAGCAATATTTCTTCAATACCTACAGCTACAGCTTTCAAAGTTTGTGTATACCAAAGTCATATTATTTGTCATTTTTCTGGTGACTAAAATTCCAAAAACCCTTAGGATATTACAGACCTATAGTTTGTAAGAATTGGGAAGGACTCTGAGTGATTAGTGAACCCTTACTACCACACAGACACGGGTGGGTCGCCTACCTGGCCTTCCCCGCTCGGGTTCCTACTGGGCATTCTACTTTAAGAAATATTTTTTTAAATTTCATTTTATAAGTTAAAACAATTATTATCATTGTTATCTACTTAAAATAACAAGAACAAAGAGTCCAAACACGACTTGCTTTCATTCTTTTATCAACTTTAACAAGTAAACGGCTATAAATACACAAATAGCACTCATTCATTAAAGTAGTGTATTTTAAAACTTTTTACACATATTTACATGCTGTTAAAATTGTCATTGCCGTATGACAATATACATGTAAGTATAAAATAAGAAATAAATAGTTTAAATACAGAATACGCTGCAACTTAATTAATATAAATTTCCCCAATATAATGATATCAAATCTCATGAAGCACACAATGACCTATAACTTAAAGATTGCCAATTCACAAAAACAAAAACAAACCTAGCCTAGGCCTAGCCTACTTCAACCAAGATCACAATAAATTATACCACACTTTTACATATCACTTTTCCATTTATTAACACATTATAAAATTAACAAACAAGCATTAACACCAATTCTTTAATCACAGTTATCCAGTGTGAAGATCAGAAATCGTATTGAACCCAAACTAGGTTATACCAATGTAAACAAACATCTCAACATATGATCGATATTAAAGGTTGCGATTCGAAATTATGTTAGAAGAAAACCTAAATACAACCAATAGAACATAATATAGATATGTGTAACATAAATAAGTGTTCAGTAAAACAATGTTAATTAAAGTAAAAGTATTAGTATTTATTGTAAAGAGATTGTAAAACGTAAATAACATAAGGATGTAACATTCAGCCATTAACACACTAGAGTAGGCCTGCTTGATACTAAGGTCGCGGTTTAATACATATTTTTATTTTACTAATATAATGGTAATTTTAACCAATATGGCATAAATTTAAAAGAAATATTAATGTGCTAAATAAATACTCATGTTACACGCGAATATGCGATATTCACACAAGAAACGTTATAATCTTATAATACATGGAGCCTAAAGAAATGAACTACAACCGACCAATCGGAGATCAGATGTGCAACAAAAGGAAATGAAATGAGCAATACCAAGAACCCCTCTAGGAGACAATTGAAAATGACCTAACTACCGCCTAGTTCGAAGGCATTCTACAGTCAGGAATCCAAATATGAAGATGTGTTTTTTTTGCAATTCCGATATTTATTCAGTTAAAATAAAAGTGTTACCTGAAACAAAACCGTTTAACATTGAACAGAACTTGGTATAGTCTGTATACTTTATAAAGAAAATAGTTAAAATCAACTAAATGAGACTAATTAATCAAATTAATGAACTTTAAATATTTTATCTTAAGCACAATCTTGATGCCATTTTCTAAATTCAATATCTAACATAGATTATAATCCAAATGCGTATTATAAAAAGATTATCCAAACCCGGCCGATAACCCTTACCGAGATTTTATTAAAGATTTATTGTCATATGAATTTAGATAATAAATCAACCAATATTAATTGAGCAAAGCTGATGGGCAATCTTAAGAAATCTGAAAATGAACAATCTTGTGAACATAATAAAATTATCAATATTTTCTTTTAAAGAGTAAATGTAAATGATACAACTTTGATTACAATTAAATAAAAAAAAAATAAAATGTATATTCTGTTTCTCATTTATAGTTTTTAAAGTACAGCTATCATTTAAGTTCAAAGTAATATAGGCCTAAGATTATCATAAATAGGCTAATCTTATTAGACCACTCAAAGATTAAAATTAGTTTTGTAATTATTATAAATTTGATGCCCAACTAGTGGGGCATTATTATTATTATTAAAAGAGAATGATAGATTATTATAAATTTGGCGACCAACGTCTGGGCTTTGGATAATCTTTAGCAAAAAAAAAAAAAAAACTTTAGTATCAAGCAATTTAATTTATGACCCATAAGCAAATACTAATTATTTATCTATTTAAGTAAATTAACTATTTATATATACAATTTTTTTTGTTAGAATATAAGTGATATCAATTTAGTTTTAGTAATATTTATGTATGTGATTAAAACCCAATAATTTTAACTAACCTAATTATTAATTAACCCATAATAGTAATTCAAATTATACATATTTCAAAATGAACAATGCAAATGAAGACAACCCTAGGTATAACCTTAGGCCTTCAATTTCCCAGACTGAAAAAAACTAAGGAAAGCCACATTAAAAATCTTAGACCCTCAATTTCAACTGACTCTGCAAGTAGGCCTAATACTGAATCAGAGGAACATGTAATTGAGCCAACTATAACAGAAATTACCGGTTCTCCTGAAACAACCACGATGTCACCCTCACTACTCGAGCAAATGACAATGCTAATTAACAATTTGCAAATTAAAATGGAAAATAATTTTAAACAAAATAAGGATAGCTTAGAAAAACGACTAACCCTAAATGAAGATAACTTAGAAAAACGACTAACCCTAAATGAAGATAACTTAGAAAAACGACTAACGCTAAATGAAGATAACTTAGAAAAACGACTAACCTTAAACGAAAATAATTTAGAAAAACAACTGACCCTAAAACTTCAACAGAGCCAAATAGAATCAGAAGATAAATTAATTAATTTAGAAAAACAACTAACCCTAAAGCTTAAACTAAATGAAGAAAGCTTAGAAAAGCAACTAACCCTAAAACTTAAACAAAATGAAGTTAATATAACCTCCAATTTTAAAGAAATGCAAACTGAAATTGAAAGTATTAAGGAATGCATAACTGCCCAAATTAACCAAGTAGAAAATAAATTTACAGAACAGCTTATTCAAGTCGAAGAAGCAGTCAATAATAATAATGTAAGAATTACTGAAATTGAAACCAAACTAAACTCAACAATTAATGAACACACCTTAACAGAATCATTCCAGAAACAAGAAATGATTTTAAATGAAAAATTAAATATAAATAAAAATTATGTCATGCAAGAAGTTCAGACTCTTATTGCAGACATCCCTAAAATAAACCCAGATAGTACAATAAACCCACCAATTAATGTCACCTGTAGTGGAAACAATCATGATAATATAAATTTGATACAACCAACACTACCCAAATTTAATGGTAGACAAAATAATCCCAATGAATATTTATACCGATTGAACCGATACTATGAGAGGTTGACTTTAAGAAAAATAGGCCAAATAGGAGACCAACAAGACTGTCTATTCGATGTGATAGAGAACAGTTTAGAAGGAAGCGCGTCACGATGGTGGCAATTAATCAAGCATGAGGTCACAAACTTCAAACAGTTTAGTGAAGAGTTCCTTGGCAAATTCTGGAATCGTGATATACAGAAGGGCACACGACAGAAACTGGAATATGAGCAGTATCGACCCGGCGGTAAACTAACCAGGAGCGAATATTTCATAGATCGTGTCCTGACCATGAAATCTATGATTCCGCAGCCACCCGAAGAGGACATCATAACGACCCTTGTCGAGCACTTCGATCAACGTATTCAAGATGCCCGCAGAGTGCAGAATATTTGCAACATTAAGGAGTTCGCAGACCTTCTTCAGAGGGAAGACACGGAAGAGGCTAATTCTGAAATACGAAGAAGAAAATCCACCAGTCCTAGAAGTCCACAAGCAACGATATCCAGACCACAGCAATACAACCAACATCAGACACAGAATAACAGAAGTCCATATTTTAGGCCATACCAACAGAATGATAGATTACACAAAAACAACCGAGACCATCCTTATGGATACTACCAAAACTACAGGCAACCACTCAGACCTACGTATCATCAGAACCCACATCAGACGAATAACACAGGATACCGAGAAGGAGGTTACCAACCAAAACCTAGTTATGATAGACAACCTGGTCCCGTTCAAACTAATTTTAGACCCCAAATACAGCGCCAGGGATATCAGAACCAATACCAAGACAGGAGACCAACTGCATATCCTACAATAGAGCAGCAACAAGTTTGCCAGATGTTGACGGCCACAACTGGGCAGACAACAACACACAAACTCAAACCCACCGAGTTGGATAACTCAAATCAGGCGGAGTTAAACTCCAAAGCACTGGATTAGAAGAAAACTTCAATCAAACAAATGGCTGTACAGGTGAAGACGAAGTAGAGATAACCAACAAGACTTCACAACCTACTCCGGTGCGTTTACACACAATTAATTTCGGATTTAGGCCAATTAACAGTAACGAAGGACAAGATCTCAACATCCTCAACCTCTACTGTGATAGAGATTTTCTGCTCGAAGAAGATGATAATGACATTCAAGAGCCCATCACAAACTACAGATGTCCAGAAATAATGGTCAAACTAAATGGAATACCAACAAATACCCTTATTGATACTGGCAGCAACATCAGTTGTGTATCAGATACCTGGTTCCAAATTAATAAAAACAAATTAGGTCATTATGAACAACTTCCGGTCAGTAATACAGTTATTACAACAGCAATTAATAATAAGTCAAAACGCATTTCATTCATTATACTATTAAGAGCAGAGATTAAAGATATTGAATTCGATATACAGTGCATTGTAGTGCCTTATCTCATCAAAGACTGCATTTTTGGGATTGATATGATTAGATTAATGAGAATGAAAATAGACTTCGACGATAATATGTTAATAATGAAAAATAAAAATAATGAAATATTAGAAATGAAGTTAAGAAATGAAAACCATGAATCGATGAAATGCAGATTAATAAGATACAGAAACGAGGAAGCAGAAAAATGGACAAATTGTGAAGAAGCTCAAGAAATAGAATATATAAACAACGAAATCGACGAAATGTTGCAGGACAATAACAAAATGAATCCAACCGAAAAGGACCTAATAATAAATTTAATCAAGAAGTACAACGTAATATTTTCAGAAAAACCAGGCAGATGCAAGTTTTACCAGCACAAGATTCGAGTAGACCAACCAGAGAATTACAGGGCACAAAGTTATCCCATTCCAATCAACTTGCAAGACGCAGTCGAGAAGGAAATACAAAATATGCTTAGCGACAACATTATAGAAGCATCGAACAGTCCTTTCGTAAACCCAATTATAATAGTTAAGAAAAAGACAGGCGACTTACGAATTTGTTTAGATATGAGAAGAATCAATTCATTAATCACCCCAGATTATGAATGCAATCGAAGCATAAACGAACTCCTAGCAAAAGCTACTAACTCAAAATGGTTAACTACATTAGACCTTACAGCTTCATATTGGCAAATTGAGTTAGAACCAACATCCAGACAATATACGGCATTCCAATTTAGAGGCAAGGTATATCAGTATGTAGTGACACCTTTTGGACTTTCTACATCACAAGCAGCCCTTGTAAGAGCTTTAGACCTAGTATTTAGAAACACAATTGAAAATTTCTCCCTGGTGTATATAGATGATATATGTGTAGTGTCTCCTGATTTTGACAGACACCTACAACACCTAGAATTTGTATTTGAAAAACTCAAAATGGCCAACATGACCATTAAGTTATCAAAATCTATTTTCTGTAGAGACCGAGTGCCATTTCTCGGATATTATTTGACTACCACAGGATTAGAACCAGACCAAGACAAAATTCAGTGTTTCCAAAATTTTCCATCGCCTAAATCTAGGAAAGAATTAAAACGCTTCCTAGGTGGTATAAATTACTACAATAAGTTTGTAGACAAGTATGCTAAAACAGTACAGCCGCTCATGAGATTAACCTCTAAGAAGACAAAATTTATTTGGACTTCTAAAGAAGAACAGACCTTTCGAGAAATAAAGAACTTATTTTTACAGACAAATGTTTTAAGCCATCCCATTCCAGACCAGCCATATTATCTGCAGACAGATAGTTCAGACTTCGCCATAGGAGGACATCTGTATCAGATAGACGATAAAAATAACAAGAAAGCCATTTTATTCATCTCAAAGACCCTTAAAAAATGTGAACTTCGTTATACAACCACAGAAAAGGAATTGCTGGCAGTTGTATATTGTGTGCAAAAGGTCAGACATTATATATTAAATGCGAAACTAACCATTATAACGGATCACAAAGCCCTAACTTTCTTAAAAACTTGCAAATTGTTAAATGCGAGGCTTACTAGATGGATATTAGCCCTCCAAGACCATCAATTCGAAATCATACACTGTAAGGGTACAGATAATACTCTAGCTGATTTATTAAGCCGAATTAAAACCAACGAAACTTCAGAGCTTCAAGAGACACCCTCTTCAGATTTAATAGTAGCCATTTTAGAGCGACAGCACAATTTAGAAGTTCTGGAAGACCTCAAAATGTTACCACAATTGCAAAAGGACAATGTAACTATAAAACAAAATTATTTCACCACCCTAAATTTAAGCTCAAACGAAATTTTAAATGAACAAAACCGTTTTAGAATAAACAATGGAATATTGTATCAAAAACATAATAACAAATGGTTAATAGTAATACCTAACCAACTTGTACATAATTTAATATTAGAATGTCACAAATACTACTTACACTGTGGAGCAAAGAAATGTTTAACTGTCTTACAAGAAGATTTTATATTCAAGAATATGTATGGAAGGATTAGAAAACTAATAGCAGCATGCGATACCTGCCAAAGGTGTAAATATAATAATCATCCGTTACACGGAGAAACAAGTGGAGTAAGATATGAAGGGAAAGGAGACCTTCTAGCAGTAGATTTGATAGGTGCATTGCCCAAAAGTAAAGGCGGTGTACAATACATCTTTATAATTCTTGATACGTTTACCAAATTTGTTAAATTATATAACTTAAAAAGAGCAACAGCAAAAGCAGTTACAGATAGAATGTTCCGTGATTATATACCCACTTTCGGCAAACCCAATAAAATATTAACAGACCATGGAACACAATTCAAAAGCAAAATCTGGACTAACCGATTGGACGAATACGAAATTAAACACATTTTAAATCCGGTACACCACCCCATGTCCAATATGGCAGAACGCCCTATTCGTGAAATAAAACGTTGTCTTAGGACGTATTGTGCTAACAATCATAAGAACTGGGCTGTATACATAGACACAATTAACCGTTTTCTCAACGAATTACAACATCAGACTACTGGATTTACACCTAACGAACTACAACTAAATCAAATAGACCATAGATTCTGGAACGAAATAATTCAAAATCCTTTTAAAACCCAGACACCCTTAAATCAGAAATTAGAGCTAACCAAAACAAGAATAAAAATAACACAAGCCAAACGAGCAGAAAAACTCAACAAAATGCATAAAATTACCACCCTAAAAGAAAATGAGCTAGTTTTAATAAAATCATTCCCACAATCGAGTCTAGGATATGGTGAAACAGCAAAACTGTTCACAATATACATTGGACCTTTAAGGATATTAAGAAGAATAGGTAAAGCTACTTATATGTTGATCGACGAAAACCAAAAAACATATGGTCCTTACCATATATCGCTACTAAGGAAATATAATACCAACGAGCCTGTACAAACCGGAACAAAACAAAGACCTGATAATGAAATTCCCCAAACCCAAAGTGAAATAACAAACATTGTCCCGCCATGAACTAATGAAACCATTCAAATAAATATATGTGTGTGTGTACGAACAATGTTTCTCCCCTTTTGGATAGTTTGAGTTTCATATAAACTATATATAATAGTGCCATATAAACTATGTTTCCCCATGAAAGTGTTCCCTACAAACTATGCAAGTA
>JAGFPH010000340.1:514176-531517 GCA_018207615.1 Philaenus spumarius
TTCCCGACTTTTCCCGAATATTTTGTCGAAACCAAGTTTATATATTTATGGCTTATCAACACTACAAATACGCTCGTTCGGACTACAAGGGCTGGTTCGCACGACCGACACGCGGCAATTCGGCAGTTGCGTCCAGCGGAAGCATTTAGTTAAATCGGAGTTAGTATGAGATCGGCGCTCACGAGCGACAGCGTCACCGCCGCGTCCACATGAATTGCACGCCATTTTTGTAAAAACACGGCGGTCACGCTGTCGCTCGGCGTCTTGTCGGAACATTAAATTAGATAAAGCAGTTCTAACGCGCAGAGAACGACTGTAGCTCCGTTTAGCAATTGCCGAGGGTGGTGATTTGTTCTGTGAAGTCCAAAATTATTGTTTCCCGGTCGGAAGAATACGACGAACGAATAATATTATTAGCGTCAATTTTTAAAAACGCCGGCATTAAAACGCAATGTAATATATAACAGCGTATTTCCGCAAAAAAATCGATGCCCGAAAACCATTTGTGCCAATTTTATCAACTACCATTGTTCAAATACTATTTAAAATACAATGACTAATGTACGCAAAAGAATACGACGCCCGAATATTAATAGCGTTAATTTTATAAAACGCCGGCATTAAAACGCAATGTAATATACAACAGCGTATTTCCGCGAAAAAAATCGATGCCCGAAAACCATTTGTGCCAATTTTATCAACTACCATTGTTAAAATACTATTTAAAATACAATGACTAATGTACGCAAAAGAATATTATTTGCGTTAATTTTATAAAACGCCAGCATTAGAACGCAATGTAATATACAACAGCGTATTTCGGCAAAAAATCGATGCCCAAATACAAATTGTGCCATTTTATCAACTACCATTGTTCAAATACTATTTAAAATACAATGACGAATGTCCGCAAAGAATACGATGCCTGAATATTATTAGCGCTAATTTTATAAAACGCAATGTAATATAGGGTACAACAGCGTATGTCCGCGAAAAAAAACGATGCTCGAATACAATTTATGAAAAATTTATGAACTACTATTGTTGAAATATTATTTAAAATACAATGATGAATGTCCGCAATGAATTCGACTCCCGAATATTATTAGCGTTAATTTTATAAAACGCAATGTACAACAGTGCATACAACTGTGGGTACAACAGTGTATGTTCGCGAAAAAAACGATGCTCGAATACAATTTATGAACTACTATTGTTGAAATATTATTTAAAATACAATGATGAATGTCCGCAAAGAATGCGACTTCCGAATATTATAGCGCTAATTTTATAAAATGACGTCATTAAAACTCAATTTAATATAAAACAGCGTGTCAGCGAAAAAACCTATACTCACGAGAACAATAATTTTTTCTTGTTTCTATAAAATACCAGAGTTAAAACTTAATTTAATATACAACCGCTAAGGTCCGCCGAAAAGGTTATATAGATAACACTTGTAAAATTCGGAAAAGCAGAAATTAAATGTCGTTATTTGCAGGAACGAGTAACAAGTAAAACAAAGGCAATTGTCGGGACTCCCACGGAAAACATAAATCACGGGCAACGTAAATCCCGAAAATGTCCAAAATGTTTTACCCGAACTAAAACAAATATAATTACGGTATTATACTTTAGTTACCGATCGGATCTATACAATTTGTAACTTTTCGTCACAGTAGGCACCCTAATTCTATAAATAGACACGTAAGAAACGAATCCATAAGTGGTTGACCTTGAGCCTACTTTACCTTTATCTGTAGTACAAATAACTAAGCGCATGAATAGTTGACTTGAATTCAAATAAAACAAGAAGTGTTTAAATAACAATGATATAAGCTAAACTGAACATCTCTCGATATCGAGTTTCGGCTATTGACTCTCTCGATATCGATAAAGAAAAAAAAGTATGGGTGGTATCGTAAATCAACCCATCACTGCAATGGGAGTTATTATAGATGGGTTTACGGCGACCTATTTTGAGTACTTGTGCGAGAGAGAATGAGATAGTAGCGAGGGAGGGCACACTACTTCCCCTTCCCCCTCGCACTACCACTTTGTCTTGTCACTTTCCCGTAAAGTGGCAAATTAAACCGGGCACCTTACTGCATAGTTTTTTCTCACCGGCTGGCATTTTTTCTTGACTAATATTTGCTTATTACCAGCCATGTTCCTTACAATGTCCACTCGCGTTATTTTTAATTATTGAACGATAATACAATGATTAAGTTAATTATATACAATTACAATAAAACAATGTTAACGAGAATATTAAAAGAATATTGTAACTACAGGCATATAAATCATATTTTATTACAGAAATTAATGTTAATATAATGTTGACCCATTGTTACTTTGTGTAATTAGAAAACAACTCTTTTCACAAAGCCGAGTACTAGAACTGTAGTATGTTAGAAGATAGTCTCAAATTCACTCGGCCCCACCCCTTCTCTCTTTCCTCTACGCTCTTCAAGGTTTGTCGTCATGAGTCATCTCGGTCTTTCACGAAGCTGCTAGCAAGTTGCAACAGTTTTTTAATTTCAAATACTGTAGTTCCAAAACACATTAACGTGACTCAAAACTTCTTTTATTTTCTTGTGATAATTTTATTCTATGGTAATTTAAAAATGTTTAGATTTTTAAAGATTTGACAACGAAATTCACGGCTTCTTATTCACGGTTTTTTCACGGTACACGAAATTCACGGTTGAGTGGGCACCCGGACAGTACAATACGCATACTGTTTATTATTTCTTTCTTAAAGTGTTTAACACGGACATAAAAAAATGTGAACTGTTCGAAGAGTTCGTTCGTGTGAACGTATGAACAAATTCACCGTAATGTCATACCTAAAAATATAGTAATTTAACTACTTTGAATTATTTAATCATTGCGCATGCGCCCCCAACCACCAACCCGTTGGCATGGTAACGGCCGTCTCGACTTTCAAGAATAATGTACAATAGCCCATATACCTGCTCTGCTTAGCTTCATTTGCATACGCCAAATTGGATTGCTATTAGTTTCGGTTGTGTTGAGAATATTTCAATGTACCTAAAAATTGTTTTAAACAATTTTATTCATTTTCCCGACTTTAAAAAAAAATTATATGTTAATTCCCGACTTTTCCCGACTGTTTTTCATTTCTATGTTAATTCCCGATTTTCCCGACTTTCCCGACTGCTAGACACCCTGTAAGATTTATTTTTTAAATTATTTATCAATGTCTGCATTTCCCTTTGAATTTCTATGTTCATCAATATTATGAAATAACTAAATCCTTTAAATTAGGCTAAATGTCCAAACTTTACCTTACGACCCTTTTTACGTTATACTACTATTTTAATGTTTAAAAACCCTGAAACTCACATGTATTACAAAGTTTAAACTACAAAAAACAAACATTACATTAGTTTTATTTTAACGTGTATTGCTGTGCTATTTGAATTCTAACAAATTGTTAAAATTGTTTTCTGAAAGCAAATATATTCTCCCAAATAAAATAATATACTCTCCAAATAATTACTACAGTACTTATAACAATTCAAAATATATAATAAAATTTAAATGTTTGAATATCAAGAGTTCTATTAAAAATAACCAAAGGGAGAAAGTACGATCTCAGAATGTCAGTTATTAGATTTGTGTAGCGTAACGACACTAACGCGTAACGAGAATATGCGAACTTCCAGAAAAGATGCAAATTGTTAATTAACCCGGTTTTCAAAACTGAAATAAACCAATTAAAATTACTTCCCGATATTTCCGACATGCACTTCCCATATCAAAATCACACAAAATTATTATATCGATCCAAGAAAATTACTACCTGAACCTAATATTAAATTATTCATTAAAAATCTATATTTGAAAGTCAAGACCTTCGCCTAACGAATAACAAGTTTAAAGCGGAAACCGTTGAAGTTGAATTCAGGAAAATTCAATTTACATGAAAACCATAAACTCTGAAGAAAAACCGACATAGCCTATAAACAGAATGAACCTTTTTACACACAAAGGTCTTTGACAAAATTATCAAATATACACCGCTAGAACAGGACAATCGGAAAATCAACTTAAAAAATCATTTACAACATACTGCAGAAGACATCTTATTTCCGTTAACCACGCCCATGACGGAAGAACTTACCTGTGATTGGACCGCGAATTTACATGGAATACGAAATCAGATTCTTTAGTTTCTTTAAGTTATAAACATACAACAACTAGATTATAAAAGAGGTACCAGTAATATGGAGTTATTTAAGTATTTTATTCAATTTATCTATTATTTCCCACTATAAAATAACTATTAATTATTCTTTTAATGATTACACTTTTCAAAAAACAATTTAATACTCGAAAAGAGAAATTTGTTTAACCATTTCATTCATAAACCCTTACAAACACCACCACCCAAAGTGTATATTTAGTAGGCCAGTGTGTAAAAGTTCCGGAGTGTAACAACAGTGAAAAATGTTTATTCTTGTAAAAGCTGCCAAAGTAAGCAGTTGCCGAATTGGTTTGTGGTACACAATTTAATAAATTAGATATTTTTGTACTCAATTTAACCATTCAAGACAACCAACCAGATTGGAAGAAGAACCGAATATACAGATCTGATCAAATATAACCGAATTCCAAGTTAAAACGATAAAGAAGAATCGATACCATTTTGGTGAGACCATTCTAATTATATATAGGTTACGTTCTGTTTTTTTACATATTAGTGGTGAAACCACAGAGACTATTAATATAAACTAGAACCCAACGAACATTATTTCACGTTGAAACAACGTATCATTATGATAAGAACTATGAACTAAGCATTCCCTATTACATAATTTCATTCACCCATAACTATATCATACCAATTTGCTACTTACTAATAACGATTTACTATTTTATTCACCTTTTGTTTCTAATAATAAAACTATTATAATATTTCTTCCATTAAGATATCAAATTAAACTTGGGAAAAGACAGCACTAACCCCACCGAGATAAAGTTTGCTTGTTTTGTTTAATCAATCAACAGTAACGAACAATATTTATTGAACTATAAATAAACTTATAATTGGTATTTTATGTTGAAACAATCTTAATTAATGTTGAAAATAATTCTTTTACTTGTTGATTAAAGAATCCAGATTTCTTTTACTGCTAATTGTGTCTTTAATTATTTTACCACATATAATCTAGATAAGATATGTATCAAGTAATGTAAGTTTATTACTGTGATATATTTGTAATTTTGATAATTAAGATTCGTAAGTGAAGCTTCCCAAAGATTAACAAACAATCTATAAATCAGTGTTATTGTGTATAGTATACTGTACATTTGAATTTAGGTCATGATAGATAGTTCAGCACCAATAATGCTCTGATGTTTTCTGTAAACTAAATTTAGTGCTTATTTTTCTCAATCCTTAATTCATTTTGATAACAAATTTTGAATTTAAAGATTTTTTCTAAAGTTTTTATATTATTATTTAGTTATAGCTGTACAATATTCAATCATTTACTTTCCTAAAAAAAAAACAGCTCTTCCATAAAATAAATGTAACAAAACAACTATTTTTTCACTTTGTATTAATGTTCCACATTAATACAAATTATTCTTGAAAATATAAATACTGTATCAATAAAAAACAATATCAAGGGAAACATATTCCTAATAACTAGTTTCTCAGGGGATAGGTTCTGACAAATTGCCGCGAATAACAAAACCGCGAATAGCGAAAACCAAATCTTTATAGGGAAAAGTTATGTTCGTGACATATAGAAAATTTTAAAACATTATGTACTTATACCTATAATTAATTTACATAAGATACAGGCAGTCCTTGTTAAACGCGGTTTGGCTTATGCGATTTCGCTTTTACGCGGTAAAAAAAGTCCTTGAAAGGTTTAGTTTTTGAGCTGAGTTGTTTGGAGTGTAGACTACAGTTATTTTATAAGTTATTGGAGCGTTGTTTGTCATCTCACTTTCCCCTCAAAGTCAGTGCTCTCATAACGGTACCTTTACCCATCCCTACTTGCTCATTCATTGTCTGGGTTTGTCTATTATTAGAACTTAGTCATGTCAAGACATCAAACTATCGTTCGCTGTCAGTACCGAAAATATTGGTTACGAGTTATAAAACATAGTAAAAACTGAATTTCTTTCAAAATATTTTACTGCAATTTTAATGAATTCTTTAAAATTAATTTGACTTGCTGTACACTAAATTGATGTCTCCAACTAAATCACAGTACTAAGCAACCTTCATTTGCACAAGTCCATTTGTATTCACGCAGAGGTGTATTGCAGGGAAATCCCATCTTGTATGTTTTGTTGTATTTGCGAGTATTTTGCCAACATGGTATTTATACAGTGTTATCAAATTCGTACAATAATAATTACAGTGCTACACTACAATGATTATTTAAAAATTTTGCATGTTCTTTATTGCTATTTATACAGTATTCTTTTGTTTTTTAGCAACCGCGAATAATCAAAACCGCGAATACCAAGTCCGCGAATGTCGAGGGATTACTGTACAATGAAAATAAATAAGTTCAGTACAGTACTGCACATAATTCCGAATTTAAAGTTTTTGACTTGCATAATCAGCTAAGTTGTAGAATTAAGGGTTTGTACTCTCAACGGAACAGCGGCCGCTGTTGAGTCAGCCATGCACCTGCTGCCACCCGCCACGCCGGTCAGTTACTACCGAGAGAGTACACTGAATGAATTGAATTATCCGAACAAATTGATTATAACCTGAATATTTTCGGTGTCGATCGTTACGGTAAGCCATGGTGACTAATCTTTCCGGACATCCGCCAAATTAACTGTTGTTATTTTTAATCGTTAACCAATATTTTAACGATTAAGAGTTAAAAGTTAATCAGTTTTAGAACTAACGATTAAGTTAAAAAGTTACCCATATTTTTAATGATTAATTTTAATTGTTAATCCCAAGTCTGTACTTTATAACTGGTCAGAGGTAAAGAAGAATCATACATTCTTAAAACACCTTAGTCTTTGGTTATATTTCAGTAAAGTAAAACTCACCTAGTAAAGTTTGTCTCCGACTGTGACAAGTTTAGCCGAGTAATACATAGAATTCACATCATAGATAAAGACGGTTTCATCAGGAAAAACTGTAAAAAAAGAAAGTTACATTTTAAAGTTAGTAAAATTAAATACAAAATGCATTTTATTTTCAAAATCATCTTTTTTTCAACATTATAGGGTAAGAGATACAGTTATTGGCCCTTTAAGCGAAGTACCTGTATTAAAATAACTCTAAACGCTTTGTATATTTCTTTTTTTTATATTTTCAAGATATGATTTGTGTAGGAGACTCCTTTAGTGTAACATAAAAAGTAAATTTAAGAAATTGTAATACATATATAAAATTGAAAAAAAAAAATCAAAAAATAGTTATTGGCACCTTATGTTATAGCTATTGGCATTGAGTGAAACAGTTATTGGCACCTCATTTATTTGTCTAAAACTTTTAATTTTTAAAGTAAAACATGTGAAATAATAAAAAAGAATTTAAAATAACGTATACAATATAAAACATCATAACAAATGTTAATCCAACAAAAAGGTTAAGCCTTAAAGTCAAATTCCTCAAAACATTTCTATCACATGAAAATTGGATCCGGTTCGCCAAAATTTATATCTTCAACACATTTTCTGTGATTGGCTTTCTCATACAATATGTCACATTTTATTCTTTTTTCAAGCCAATTATCTTTGAAGTTATTCCCACAAGCATAACAGTTCATTTGTTTTGTCTGTTTTCATTGTTCTTCTTCAAAACATTAGTAAGTTTTTTTTTTAACGACTTGGTTTATTTGTGTCAACTACCAGTTCCCTTTCCACATTTTCCTTTCTTTTGCAAATTAGTTTTTTCCCACAAAATATCTCCTTATTTTTGTGTCTTTTTACTTTTTCTTTTTATTCAAGTTACAGGATTTGTTTACTTCTCTTCTCTTTCTCTCTTCCTTCATTGTTCAATGTTAGCTTCTTTTTTCACATTTTTAAGATGTAATCAGTAATGAAATTAACTGATTAACAATTTCTTAAATTTACTTTTTATGTTACACTTGCAATTCTTTCTCCTGCACAAATCATATCTTGAAAATATAAAAAACAAATATACAAAGCGTGTAGAGTTATTTTAATACTCTGACGCTTCCATTTCCTTGTAGGTGTTTCCGGCCACAATAAAATATCAGACAAGTTGAATCACCACTGTTAAGAGCCTTTGATTTTACGGAAGTATTTCTCAGATCAATTAGTGACATTGTTGGTGTTGTTCTATTATTATATGAGCTATTTTGTAACCCATCAGTATCTTCCTTCACATAATTCCTTAATTAACATCTACAAAAATATATCAAATCTGGGTTCCATATAGGTTTTAAACCACTTGATTAAAATCTGTGGCTTAACTTCATTCACAACATTTTCAATATAGGAGCAACAGTTTCCTTTGTAATAACTTCATGCTTATGACTTCGTATACATTCAAATACACATATTTTCCACCCTGCTATAATTGGCTTGAAGGCAGATCTGTAACATTCTGGTAGGGTTATTAAATAATAAAATCAAGATTATTTCTACTTCAGTGCAGAACTCCCTCAGTTGGTATTATAACATTTTAACCCAGTTGGGAAAGAAATAGATTTATGAAAGTTAAAGAGTCCTGGCAAACAAAACTTAAGAGAATATGCAAAGTTAAATTCACAAAATTAGCATAATTGAGGAGGTAACATTCAAACAGTGATTTGTCCACAAATTTCAGAAATTGAGTTATTAATATATTCTTATTCCTCTGTGTCATCTTCAAATGAATATAAATCTCAATTCAGTCAAAACGTGCTTTTTCCCTTTAAAAAATATTGTTGAAAACTTGAGTTTCAATCAAAGTGAGTTTTCTCCATGGGCCATGTTCAGTCAATCCGTGCTTAGTCCAACTGACCAATAGGATTGCTTGTTTTTGGTCAGGTGACTTTGTTTTGTTATTCATTGGCTAACCTCACTTTTCAGTGTTTGTTAGTTCTGTGGAGTGTCCGTGTGGGAGACTACAACGTTGGAAGCAGAAAAAAACGAATAACTGGCAGTAAACGAGCTACATTAAAAACACAAGGGTACAGTGCTCCCAAAAGACCCCTAACTTTTGAACCTTGCAAACATAATAATGATAGGTTTTCTTGTGTTAAATTCAGGCCTAGGGACTTGAAAGTCTTTAGAACACATTTTTTTGAAAAGCCAGATAAGGCTAGACAAGACAGCATTATTTCTACTCTTATTAAGACATGTCCAATCAAACGTCGTAGGCCTAGGTTAGAATAACAGGTTAAAAATAACAGAATTTATTTAAGCTGTGATCTTTCTATCAAGAAACTATGTGAAATGTATAATGATGCTGCTTCTGAGGATATGAAAGTTAGTCCAGCAATGTTTAGAAGAATTTTCGTACAAGAATTCAACATTGGATTTAGATCGTTAGCCCATGACGCTTGCAGTACATGCTGTTTGCTCATAGAAAAAATGAAAAAAACACCTGGACCTGGATCAAATGAAAAAAATTAGATACATGGTTGAAAAGAGGATTCATAAAAAAAAGAGCTCAAGCGTTCTATGACTATTATAAACCAACGTTGAAGGCTCTCTCTCTCTCTCTCTCTCTGGCTTTTA
Source organism: Philaenus spumarius (assembly GCA_018207615.1). Taxonomy (NCBI): domain Eukaryota; kingdom Metazoa; phylum Arthropoda; class Insecta; order Hemiptera; family Aphrophoridae; genus Philaenus; species Philaenus spumarius. The sequence continues at coordinate 523,882 of JAGFPH010000340.1, forward strand.
ATCTTCAGCAGATTCAGCCTCTTCCTAAAACACCAATACAAGAGGCCTTTTAAGACAGGCAAATCAATTTATACAATTTATGTATAACTGACTTTCAAACTAAGAATATCCATACTTCTATTTTTGGAGCGAAGACCAGGCAGGGAAGCCTAGAAATTTGTTCTGCTTTACTAAATCATCTTTGTGCACTTAATTTTGAGGGCAAAAAGATTTTACGCCTCTTTTGTGATGGATGCACTTCCCAGAACAAGAACAATATTGTTTTGAAAGGTCTTGTACATTTCTTAGAAACTAAAGAAACCCCTATTGAAGAGGTTTGGGTTTATTTTCCAGTTCGGGGTCATAGATTTCTTCCAGCAGACAGAGTTTTTGGGAGGTGTGAAAAACTCCTAAGAAAACATCCAATGATTTTAACATTGGAGGAATATTTCGAATCCTACAAAACAATTGGACAGATTAAATATCTCGGAAAAGATTGGCAACTCTTCAATACAAAGGACCTTAGTAAGTACTATAAAGATATTGATTCTCAATCAGATGAAAAGAATTCATATAAAAAAGAAGGAAGAAAGAGATTTAATTGAAAGAAATGTAAAAGGAAAATCGGTCATCGAAGAAGTGGGGAAACTTAACAATAATAGCAAGAAACATGTTATTAGTTAAAGGTATGAAGAACTACAGATTTGAAAATGAACATTTTGTTTCATTAACCCTCCCAGTGGCAGACTGCCCAAAGTGACATTCTCTCAGGCGCAAGATGCAGCTATTTCGACAATTAACGAGAATTTGCATTTTCGATTAATTAGTTCACTTAGAATTATCCAATCGTAATAAAACCGGCACCGTTGGAAAGAAAATGAATTAAACTTTAATTTTTGTATTTAAAACTTTTTCGTAAAATGTATATTTACATACGTAATCATCGTTTCAAAATTGTAGAATGTCAAACAGCTGTTTTCCGTGCGACATCGCGATATTAAGAACGCAAAACTTCATCATTTTCAACGGTCTGCAACTCCTCACAGTTGTCAATTGTCACAAAGATCATCACAGCATTGGATTCATTAGACTTTTATCTTTCAAGTGGTATTTTTAAATCATCTGTGACTAGATTATGGTTATGAGATCTAGAATTTAGAATAAAGGCTTGTTATAGGTCTAAGATTGGGCCAATAAGGAAGCATTTTGTAAATCGATTTTTACTATCAGAAATCGATTTATTCATAAGATGTTTAATATACTGTTTTAAAGAGAAAATTCCAACGTTTATTCTATGTTCAGTTCAAATAATTCAGGTGAAATTTAGTTGGCACAGACATAATGTAAATGAAGCGGACTTATAACCTAATAAGCATTTTACACTCTGATCTCAAAGCGTTCACTGAAAGTTTTATTCGTCTTGATATTTTAGTGAATTGAAAGTGTTTATAGTTTATAAAATAGTGTTATATTGTGTTTTAGTTATAAATAAATAAGTGTAGATTGTGTTTGAGTGAAATTAGGCTTATAACAGTGTTCTAATAAAACGGTAAGTTAAGAAATAACATAGCCTAGAAATAAGGTTTTAGGTTAAATTGCCGCTTTGGTATTTTGATTTTTCACTACAAAATGTAAAGTTATTTGAAACTGGGTAGAATGCTATTCGATTCTAAATTTCATTCTCGAATTTTTGGTATAAAAAAAACATTGTTTGAAGTAAAAAATTGTTAGGCCTAGTCACTTTGAACTTAGTCTGATTTGCAGGTTATGTAGTAAAAACATTCAAAGTGTTATTTTGAACTAAACAATTGTGAAATTGAAATATATTTTTACATATTTCTATCTAGAACTAAATTATAAAACTTTTGTGTATTTTGAAAAACATTACAAAAATGTTTTACTATTTTTATATAGGCATAAAGTTGTTTTTTTTCCTTCCGTTACTAAACATTTTTTGCTTTCTAAGCTAATAACTTTTACAATTTCAAAAGAAACTAATTATCAGTGGCATATTTGAATTCTTTGAAGTTTCTTCTACAAAAAAGCTATGGAACACTTTTGGATTGGGGTATTTACTATTCTAAAACATTTAATATTTTTGGCGAATTTTTAAAAATATGCTTGCAAAACGCTAAAAACAGGCTTTTCAATTTTGGCTTTAACCTTGCCACTTGGAGGGTTAAGGCGAGCAGGTAACATTCAGTTCGACAAAATCCAATTAGAAAATGTGCCAATAGGCCATGTTATTAGTAAAGAGAAAAAAAGTGATGTTAATAAACTCCTTATCAAGATGTTCAATGAAAAGTGGGCTGATGACCGCCTTAAATGGTACAAAAACATTATTTTTAATGTATCTACAACCGATGTGGAAGTTCCCGAAGAAGAATGTGATTGTTTGGAACTTGAAAGGTGTGATCTACACATTTAAGACAGTTCAGTACTCTTAGTAAGGTAGTAATTACTTTTGATTGCATTTTAACAATATTTTATGTTAATCTGTGACCTAATAAAAATGTTTGTTCAAAATAAGCTTTGTCCATCACTAATTCATGCAAAACATGCTTTGCCAATAATTATATAACAGTATTTTTCGTAACAAAAAATAAATTTGTTGTTTTATTACATTCAATATTGTTGATTTCTGAAAAGTACATTCATCCGGACAAAGCACTGTTTGACTGTTACCTCCACAATTATTAACCTCAAAATTCGATTAGAACAAAATTATTTAAAGAAAAATAAATTAACTTCAGGAAATTTTATATAATAAATAAACACAGTAAACGCTTGTATAATATCTAAATAAGACTAAATAACACTTAACTTATCTTTTACAAAACAAATAAATATACAAACCAAGATTTAGGTTACAAAATAGAACGAATGCAATCAAAATATTTTCACAATTCAAATTGTTATTAGCGTATAGAATTATGCAAATGTAGTATAAGTTATAATATAATTTAAGTTAAGAGAAAGTGTAGTGTAAGACTTCAAAAAAATGGACAGACCATAACAAGTTGTATAAAGAGGCTTATTAGTAACTTAGTGGACTGACTAAGTTAAATCTCATCGCGAAATCTATAAATTTTTATTTGTGTTTTTTGTAATTGTACACAATTAACTGAAAATAACAAGCAATCATTTTTTATTGTCTGCATTCTTCTGTTTTAAATATTGTATTTTAAATGTTTGTATGAGAGAGAATTACGTGTGAGTTTTGTAATGAGTTTTTGTTTGATTTTTGATTAGTCTACTTGTATGTTTAATCATTTAAAGATGGTTGAGTAAAAAGGTTATATCAGTCATCATGTCTAACTAATTTATTGTCTCTCTCTGTTTTATGTATCTAAGTACTTTTGTAGTGATCGAATCCACGGAAATTAGTATATGAATAAGATTAAATTTTGTTTGAGTTAAGTTGTGCAATGTATCAAGGAGGGTTTAGCGGTGGGAAAAAATATGGTGGGAGTATGCATTCTGTGATTCTAAACGATCATAGATTGTATGCTGTTGCCATCTATTCCTCAGTAGTTTGACTTCTCTATGAACAAAATGCATAGATTAAAGATTACAGAAATATGAAATAATTTGACCACGCAGCTGAACCGCTGACGTGAGTTGAGCAAATTTCCAAAATTAAGTTTTAGGGTTTTAACCAACAATTTTGGAAATAGATCTATTCACGACGGTGCTGAATAGCTGCAAAGTAGTTCGCATGCCACTCCGCATATTGGGAGTATCTTCAATACTCAATGCATTGCGACCGCCGCACGCCAACCTCATGGTAGAATCCACCACATGGCTTTGAACCGGGTACTTCTACTATGGTATTTTAGAACACGATTTTGGAGGAACCAAGCGAACTATAAGGTCGCGTAATAAAACAAAATGTGCAGAATAACATCCTACATTTATATTTGTAGAAAAAACTAAAAAAAAATTCATTCTCGTAGGAAAAATCTAAAAAAATAGTTACTTCCGGTCTAAAACGTGCTTCCTATTGTTTTATTTTTTTGGCTAACGAACTCGTCCGAGCGACGTAGACAACCAACATGTGTACCAAATTTGAACGAAATCGGACTTAAAATGCAGTCGCTAGAGTGAGAACACATATATACAAACATAAATACATATATATGATTTTTAATGCCACCCCAAAAAGTGTTCTGGGAACCATGATCGGTGCTCATTTGCTACTCCCGACCTTCGATGAACGCTCTCCCTGTCTGACCTATGTAGTGTTTACTACAATCCTGGCAATTGATTTTATAAACTCCGGACATTTTTTCAATTGAGGTGTTGGTTTTACGCTTAAGCAATTTTGATAGTTTATTGGTAGTACGGAAGGATAAAGTGATGTTGTGTTTTTTGAAGATGTTTTTTAGGACGTTAGGTAAAAAGTACGTATACTCAGACGAGACATATTTATTATCAGTAGTGCTATGGGTTTCTACGTGTTTATTGTTCATTTTCTTTTTATGGTTGTTAATCATCTTATCAATTATTGTACTCTTGTATCCATTGGCTACGGCTATATGTTTAATGTTGAGCAATTCTTCATAGGTCAGACAGGGAGAGCGTTCATCGAACGTTACAAGGAACATCTTCCCAACAATAAGTCCAACATTAACAATTCCAATTACACTTGTCACCTTGCCGAAAACAAACATAGCCCAGGTGACTTCCACGCTTCGGTAGAAACCCTACACATTTGCGGCAAAGGTAGACTAATGAATGCTAAGGAAGAGTATGAAATTTATAAAGCATTCAAAAATAAACCGGACGATATCTTAAATGACCAACTTTCATTTCACTCTCACCATTTATATGATACGGCCATCAAATATTTACAAAAGACAAACAGAGATAAACATCGTTAAGATCCCTGAACGCAATACCGGCAGTATTCAACCGACAATGATAGGTTGCGCACCTAAGTTTATGTCAAGCGCGATATTGTGTTTATGTGTTGGTGTGATATGTAAGTATGTATATGTTTTATTTATTTTAATGTACGACGATCTCTTCGGAGTGATTATAACTTTATAATGGAGTTTCGGCTCCGAAACATGTCGTAAGGAATACACGACTAGAAGTCACGTGACAGACCTAACAAGGTAATATTATTATTATTAATTATAATAGTGACTTGGTACCACAAACATGCTAATCAAGTTATGTTTTCATTTGAGGTTATGTTTGTTTGTTATTATTGAAAGAGAAGTGAATTTATTTAAAGTATATTAAAGTAATTGAAGAAACTACAAATGGAAATTAAGTACGTATTTATTTCTTATATTAAATTAATTACAATATTTTTGTGTTTACTTTATGACTTGGAAGAAATTTTTTATTTTCCAAATTTATTAAAAAAAAAAAAACTTTTTTTTTAGCCTTATTTTACACAACACGACACTGTATTTAATCAAGTGCGTGCCTCATTGCATATTGCGAGCAATCTGCTCATAAGGTGTGTTTGTTGACTTGTCTAACGTAAGATAAGAGTAAGTCGTGTTAGTCTCAACGCCAGTGCAGCCTGGAAATAGAAATCCTAAGCAACCGTGTAAGACTGTATATGTAAAAAACAAGCAAATGTAAAATAAATGAATATTCTTGCTCCGTATGTATTGAGAAAGCCGATAGACACAAAAACGTAGGGGGTTGCGTTGCGAGCTTTGCTCATTTTACAGAGCTTGCTCGGAATGAGGTGTGTGTACTTGAAAATTTGCTTGGTTCCTACACTGTACAAACACACACACACACACAAAAAGAAAGATTTTTAAGCTGTTTTAAGTTTTTGAATTTATAAAAGAACAATGTATTTTACCGGTTTCTTCCAATGAACTTTTTTCAATCACATTTTTCGTTATACTTTCTGGAAATGGAAGGCTTAGTGAAACTAAATATGACGAACACACTGAACGAGATGCAGAGGTAGAAGTTAGGTTAAGTAGCCACTTGTAAAATTGGCGGCCCCTGCAAACAAATAAGAATAAAATAATAATACAAATGTTTGGTTAATGATATTGTAATTATACAAAAGTACAAACACTCTGAGTACTAACAAAAATCTTATTGCCAAGTTAGTGTATAGAAATTGTGCCTAACTTAGCTAACCTAGTCAAACCATTGAAGTGTAAAGCAACCTGAAGCCACATTACCCTGAAATAAGTATGCATCAACATCTGTATGACAACTTAACCCTTGTACTGCAGACCACTCAATTTGCAACAATCGCAATAAATCAAAAACCGTTGGAAAGGAAATGATTTAAACTTTAATCATCGTTTTAAAATTGTCATTTTCTGTAAACCTGTGGCCGCGCATGAATGACAAAGCAACTACACTCAACTTTCCCACGTCACTAAAGCTCAATAGAAATATTTTGACCAATAATATAAAGATGCTATTGGATTCATCAAGATTTTATCTTTCTAAAACCGCCTTCCAATCAGACGTCACTTTTATACTTTCCAAAATTCAAAGGTTTCTGTAAACCCTTGCAATTGGGTAGTTTTAAACCAATGAAACAGCACATTTTGCAATCAAGATAACGCCTACATTTTTTTTTAAGTTAGTTTTTATATCTTTATACCATTTTGTAGAGAAAACTTCGATCTTTCGTTTGGTGTAAAGTACACTAGATTTGACTGGTTAGATGTTATTCAAACAACAGTGGAAAGTACATATTTGTGTAGAACTCAAACACCGCATGAGATAGCAAAGTAAGGCTGTTTCCCAAGCTCTTCAACGCTCATTTTTTGTATGTCCTTTATTCACGCGAAGTTTCATTTCATTTTGTAATTCAAGTAAAGCTAAGTCAAATATTTTTATGAAATAATGATTTACAAGTATACAGTTCAATTCTTTGATCTATTCTCTACACTTTCTTATAATAATATTTCATTTTGGGGCAAAGGATATATACATAAATTACTATTCAAACTAGGTCTAGTTTTGTTAGCAGCCTTCTAGTAGGAATATAAAAACTGGTGTTTTCAAAATAAGAAATTTGAAATTGATAAATATTTTTATACAGTTCTATTTAGAACTAAATTTACGAAACTTTTTTACATTTATGAAAAAATTACAAAAAATGTTTACAACTTTTTATGTAGGCCTAAAGTTGAACTTTTTCCTTTTCGTTACTGAACATTTTTGTTTCTTGAGCTAATAACTTTGTAAATTTTACATCAATAATTTTTTTACTGCCATATATGAATTCTTTGTACTTTTCTCTAAAAAAAATTGGTTGACCGTGCAGGCCAACCCTAGAACTTCCCGCTTAGTTTGAATTTTAAACGCTTAAAAATGAGTTTATTTGTTAAAATACCAAAAAAAGAAAATTTGTGAATTTTTAAACAACGATAACTTTTGAATGCGTCGTTCGATTTTCATTTAAAAAAAAGCATTCTACGCAGTTTTTAAAGCACAAAAAGAAAATGTACAGGTTTATATTCATTGGTTGATAAATCTGGAAGATATGTTAAAAAAATACCAAAAAATACCAAAAAACAAAAATTTGTGAATTTTTAAACAACGATAACTTTTGAATGCGTCGTCCGATTTTCATTTTCAAAAAAGCATTCTACGCAGTTTTTAAAGCACAAAAAGAAAATGTACAGGTTTATATTGATTGGTTGAGAAATCTGGA
>JAGFPH010000340.1:531527-561104 GCA_018207615.1 Philaenus spumarius
CGAAAATTTGTGAATTTTTAAACAACGATAACTTTTGAATGCGTCGTCCGATTTTCATTTTCAAAAAAGCAGTCGACGCAGTTTTTTAAGCACAAAAAATGTATACATGGTTTTATTAAGATTTTTTCGCACGCTTTAAAGTTATTTTTAAAAAACATAAAAATTTCAAAAAAAAATTAGGTTATTTTTTTTAATTTCTTCGGATTGGCTCGATGGATTAACTCTCAAATCTAATCAGATCTAAGTTTTGATACACCCTTTCGAATGACATGTCGTAGAATTCAATCGGTTGATTCGTTTTTGAGAAACTGTACGACAAAAATTTATTTACACACATACATCCACACACACACACACACACACACACACACACACACACACACACACGGTCGGACACCTCGGCGGGAATAGTCAGAATGGCTTCCTGGGACCTCAAAACGTGGAGATTTAATGAAAACTCGACTTTCGAAAATCGGACCGAAATCAATAACTTCCCTTTATTGGTAGCGGGAAGTTAAAAAGGTATAGAACACTTTTGGATTGGTATACAATTACTATATTTGAAAATATGCTTTCACACACACTGAAAAAGCTTGGCGTTGAAAAACATTAACATGAACAGTTTAAGAGTTAAGCCGCAAACATATAACATTCATACTCAAATAAAAAAAAAGGATATTTAATCACTACACTATGAAATGCTGAACAAAACTTCATTATCTAAAATTATGCTGCAATAATAATATTATGTAATAACCTTTATTCATATCATATCACAAGGAATGATCTGTATCCATTTAATTGGAATCAGTTATGTAATAAAAAAACACATAAACACATAAGTTATAGAGAGGTAGACACAGCCATATTGTTTGTTTACATTTAGTAAGACAATTTGATGTCAATGCATCGCACATGAAAAATGTATTTCAGTAAAAAAAAAAACTAAAAGCATGTTATATTAAAATAGTTATTACAAATATAATGTTAGAATTGAATAAAAAGTAATATTAGAACACTAAACTAAGAACATAGTAAGTAATATTTATCAATCCATCTATACTAATATAAAGAGGTAAAGTTTGTTTGTATGTTGGGGGTAATCTCTGGCACTACTGAACCGATTGAAAAAATAGTTTTACTAATAAAAAGCTACACTATCCCTGAGTAACATAGGCTATAAATTCATTTCTATAAAAACCTTTTTTTATTTCAATATTTGTAAATGTAGTCGGAAAAAATTCTTAGGTTAGGCATATAATGAACTATGACGTGTATTTACATTTATTACCACAGCAACCAATAATTGAATAAAATAACAGGTAATATAGCTGCTGTTTGCTCCCATATTTCCATTAACAGCTTATTTCAAAATTTGAAGCAATTATTTTTGTATTTCTAGCTTTTAGGTTACAGTTTTAAAGTGTAGACCTTTTAACCATTATTATAACTGCTGTTATAAAATATAAGAAATAATTTAATTTGAAAATTTAACAAAATTTACCATTTTAGTTTTGAGGTTATTATTAATCCTATACCTTTATTATAAATAAAACATAACATATGTTTTTAGAAGGTTTCAATATACAACTAGTTGAGACTGGCGTATTAATATATTATGTAGTCACTGAACCAAATTAAAAATGCTAAACAACACTTACTAAATTTATAAGCCATAATAAAAAGATTAATTTAATTTCACAATTAACAATTTTATAAGTGTTATTTATAATATAAAAGCCTATAGCAAGAAGAAAATTAAATAGACAGATTTCAATTAACAAACAATGCCATGATTGTCATTGGTCAATGCTAAAGTGTTAACATCTGAACCAATCAGAGAGAAGGAAATACAGAATCGAGAATCGTACCTTTTCAAAACCCAAGCGATGCTCCTATAAAGTGTTAAAAGTGTGCGCCCAATCATCAGAAACTAGTAATAAATAACCAATAAGTACTAAATTAATTTAAAATATTGCGATTTGTGCGGAGAAGATTAATTAATCAGCATTATGATATATTTAAAACTTTATAAAGATAGAATGATAAGCTTTAAAACTTCTCGTATTCCAGTTATATATTATTAAATTGATCATACCTAAAAGCTGCCAAAATTAAATGGTTTCAAATACATTATACTTGATCACACTTTTCAAACTAGTTCCAACTATTTCTTAAATTTATTGAACTTAATAAAGATTGTGTAGCCTATATACTATTTCTTACTAATGATAGAAAATGCCTTCATCCTGGTTTCTCTCTATAGAGACCCTTGCAGATCAGTTATATTGATATTTGATATAATACACATATCTTGTGAACAAATAGTGCTCACACGTCTTGGGATGCATTTATCAGCATTGTGGATCGTTTATCATCACCGAGGGGACATGTATAGCTTAAAGTATGTGTGAACGAGATCAACTTTGTCCCCCTGTATTTTAAATATGATCTCCGTTTTAATTTCTATTTGTATTGTTTGTAAGTTCTATAATTTAAATTCTTTTTTGATCAACTTGTTAATTTGCAAACTGGTGTTAAATTATTTATCTATCTATAATTATTCTTATAATTATATTTTTAAATTATGTTCAAATTGACTTGTAGGGCATCAATCTAGTATTCTACCTTAGACATGCTTGCTACTTTAAAAATCAAAATATATATAATTGACAAATTTATTAATGCAATTTTACAACTATTCCAAGCTTATAAAATATTTACTTGTTTAGTTGTAAACACTAAAAATGTGAAAACAAATGATATACAAATTTAATAAAGAATATCTGCATTGAATGTGTAAGCAATTTAAAAATTACAATCGTATGACATATGAGTTGAGTTCATGTAACAACATAGATCTTTTTGAGCCGTTTAAGCCACTGATAACCTTGTAATTCATTAATGTTATGCACCCCAGACTCTGATGTGACGACAATTGCAGGTTACTTTCTGCCTTTCATGATAAGGAAATAAAAGGACGAAGGGTAATGATAGATTTTGTAAGCAAGATATTGAGCTGAATCAGTAAATATACTATATAAAGCAAACTTTGTCAAAAGTGTTATTTTTCAGAAACTGTTACATAGTCTACTTGCAGCATCCAATCAGATTATAGTAATTCATGCCCTTCTTATTGTTTTCTTTACAATCATTTATTTAATAAAGTATTTGGTTTCAGCATTAAGATATTTCTCAAAGTTTTATGATTTATTAGGTCTGTAAAAACAACCTCTTATTTCTCAATATTGGCTGTTCCTTTTTTATTAGTTGTAAATTTAATTTTTTGGATCATTCTCATACTTGCTTTCTTTCTTCATAATTATTTTTACTATGTAATGTTTAGTAGGCAGGTTAAAAATTGATTCAGAAGAAATACATTGTTTGTATCAACTTTATTTTGAGACTGCAGTCTTTGAGGATTACAACTCCAGGCAATCAAAATAATTTATAAACTATGTGCTAATAAAAATTCTGTTTTAGTGAGATTACTAATTCAAAACATTGTGAGATCTAAAACTCTTGTTTGCTCTCATCTGGTCTAAAAATGTTGGGTGAAACTCTCGACCACCTCGTCCCAAACCTAAAACTACACTCTTGTCCAAACCTGTAGGAAATACAATAAAGCAGAAATTTAAAAAGTTATCTATATTTTAATACCATATCTAATAATTCTTAACCTATTCATCAATACCAATATTACTTGCATATCGAAACTATTCATAGCAACCTCCCTGATTTGAATCAATTATGTACTTACGTTCCAATAAGCCAACTAACATCCGTAGTTTTTATAGCAGCTTTAATCTCCTGGATTGGGTTTTCAATAATGTCTTTAATGGATGTCACAGACGAATGTTCGCCCAAATATGTTTTCAAAGCAACACTACTAACTGATGTTAAAGTACAAATATTTGAGCCAAGTTTTTGTTCAGTTAGACAGACAATATCTAGTATTGTTTGAATACGTGCAAACCAGTTTAACCAAGATCGAACTGTAGACTCCCAATCACTACTAGGTATTTTTGAAAAACTGAAAACAAACAATGTAATATAATTAAATTGATTTATTAACTTGATTTTAGTTGTTTTCAGTTTAGAATTTTAACAGTTTTAAATAACATTTGCGCGTATAGTGTTGTAAACGTAGTAAATCACGTGTAATTTGATTATGTAAGTCTAGACAGGGCTTAGGAAAACTTTTACGCTCTCTCTGTTACAAAACAATGATGTTCTACAAATCCCACTATGAAAAATCAAAAAACTACAATTTTATGAAAAAAATTGCCTACATCAAAATATGGAATGTTAATATCAAATGTGCAACTGTAAAATAACGGCTAGGTCTAAGGTTGAAATGGGCTTCAAAAAATTTAACGAATTAGTACCCTTTTATTTCTGTCATTGACATTTTCTCGTTGACCAGTAAGTGTTTGATGGTTTCGACACGATTTTCCTGAGGCCAGCATTTTATTTTTTACTATGTACTTAGAATATCTAAATGCTCATGCATTGTCACATATTAATAATAAGCCTTAAAAAGCCTCATAAACCATTAATTCAAGATATTAAAAACTCTCTAATAATTCAACAAATTCATGATTTATGTTTTAAATATAATGTACAAAATACTGTAAAGCTTTTGGATCTTTTCCGTTATACGTATACCACCATCAGAATTTATGGTGGCGCAAGTTTAGGCTACTATTAGATCCTAGGCTAACCTATGGCAACAGAAATGCAAGAATAATAAAAAAAACCTAAAAGGTTCTAACCTATAGTATTTAGTCACAGAATGTTTACCTGTATTCAAAATTTAACAGTAGAATCCAGGTTTTTTTAATTATATTCTGCAAAAATATTAGGTCGTTGTCTGCAAAAATATTAGGCTAGGGTCGAATAGTAAACTTAAGCATAAAACTTCCTATTTAAATAGTGATAGTGGTATACGTATAACGGAAAAGATCCCAGCTTTTTAATGATTTAATAAATAACATATAATGTGCACGCAAATAAATTTAGGGATGTTTTATTTATAGTAAAAAATTAAGATTTTGAATTCTTAATAAATTAAAATTGTTAATAAATTAATTCTACATCAACCAATAATAAAAATGATTTGATTCATTAAAATTTTTTTAGTTAAATTAATTAATTCTATAAGATAACAACTAATTAATCGTATAGAAGGATGAATCAGACACATGAGATCAGCCTAGAACTTTCACTAACATGCAACACCAATTTAATATACAGTAAAACAATAAAAAATTAGACGTAAAAATTGCTATACAGTAGAACCCCTCTTAACCGGTCTGGTCGTGACCGAGACCCTGGCCGGTTGATCCGAGGTTCCTGTAAAAATAGATTTTTGTTAAAAAATAACCTACTTATTTCATAAATAAACAAGCAATTAAGATGTTATTGCAACTCATTTTATTGTATGTACATACATACATAAACAAACAACACCAACAAATTAAACATTTTAAACTTACATAAACTTAATTTACAGTTTACATAAACTGAAAACTGAATTTACATATACTGTATAGTTGTTAAAAAAAAACTGAACCCGTATTTTTTTAGTTGTATAACTTTCAAAGATTTGTAAAGCTAAGTCTCTCCATTTTCGTACGTCCATCATGTCTAATGCCGTTGAATCTTTTGCTGCTCAAAATATTACTCAATAATAAAAAATATGTTACAAATATTACATATTTTGCTCCCACGAAATTCAGTAAAGGTTCCGACAAAGCAATAGACGAAGAAAAAGAAACAAAGGATGCCGCTTTGTCAAGTGATTCTAAGAAAAGCCGCGGAAGCAAGAGGGGAATCAAACTCACGCCCCCCCTCCCCTGTTCTGCCTGCCTCAACACAATACACATTGCACACCTAAAGTTGCGTCACTCAGCTTTATTTTCCGGGAAATGTCCGTCAAACAATCAATGTTTGATACTTCGGCCAGTTACAGTAATATAATCTGTAAGAGAAAATAAACTCTGTTGCTCCATCGTATAGGCCGATTAATCCGAGGACCAGTTGATCCGAGGCCGGTTAAGAGGGGCTTTATATATATAATGATATTAATATGTGAACATGGAAATTTGTAGTACTGTAAGGATTGACAAATAAATAAAAATGGTTATACCGGGTGTCTCACGAAGAGGTTTAAACGTTTAATTTTGTATAGCTTGCCCAAATGCCCATTAATGTGTCAATCTTTGTGAAACTTTACACACTCTACAATAAAGGCTTTAAAAATGTTCTGTGAAAATTTTAGCAGTACAACACTTGCAGAAACAAAATGGTGGAATAACGAAAAATGTATTAATTTTTCTCTCTATAAATAGGTATTTAAATTATACCTTACTGATTTTGTAACAAAAATTAAATTAAATAACTGTAGATTTTGTAAAATATTTTTATTGCCACATTCTAATGATCTAAGGCATTTTGATTAGAAAACTATGATCATAACTATAACTCATAACTATATATATTATATCAAACTAGTTACAATTAAATAACAAGTGAAAAAACATAGACCAAGACCGGGAGTTGAATCTGGCACCTTTACGTTTCCAAAGTAATGCTCTGAGCTACCCTGATCGCTCCAGATATTGGTCGATGTTATCTCACTTGTACGGATTTACTGCAATTATTGAACTAACAGACTGTACAAGTAAAAAAAATGAGTAAAACCTTAGTGATTTCGGCTTACCAGGAGAGCCTCCGCTTGATGCACAAACTAGTTATTTTCTTTTCTCATTAGATCTTCTCGAGTACTTTTTTACAACAATACCAGTTTCTAACAAAAGATTTTTACATTTAGTTATTGTTGGATTGCTAAGTGGTTTAACTCCTGGGAAGGCAATCTGAAATTGTCTAACTTAATGTTACAAAAAGCAATAGCCCATGCACAACACTTTACTTTTTGTTCAACAGTAAAAGCCATTTTGCGAACCTCAAATTCATTAAAAACTGCACTTAGAGCAAGTTAGGTTATGTTTTTATGGCTGAAGCAATATTGTTCTATCAAACAGCTTTTTAACAATAAGTGTTAGAACTGCAAAGCAACAAATCTGGTACCAACTCAAGAAAGTTATTTTTGGAGGGAGAAAATTAAATTAATAAAGTTTTCATTATTCCACCATTCTGTTTCTGCAAGTGTTGTTACTGCTAAAATTTCCACAGAATATTTTTAAACCCTCTATTGTGGGATGTGTAAAGTTCCAAAAAGATTGATGCATTAATAGAAAAGCATCAATAACCATTTTTATTCGTTAATCCTTATTGTTTTATATAAACAGTGAGTTTAATTATATGCTTATTGTTTTTTATAGTTGTTTGTTATAAGAGAACAGGGACAAAAAGTCATCCAAAAGGGATTTGTCAGGACAACGGGACAGAAACCATCACAATTACTTACCATTCACACACCCTTTTATTTGATCCAAGAGATGTTTTCACAATTACCTGTTAATGTTTCAAAATTTAAATTCTTTAATTTCTTGGGTGAAAGAATCAATAAAAATGTGACTTAGTTGTCCAATTTGAATTGATAGTAGAGTACAAAGAAACGTTTTCACAAAAATGAAATCTTTAAAGACTTTGAGAAATAGTGAAAGATAATTACCTCTGTAGATCAGGTACAACAAGTAGTTCTTCATTTTCTAATTGCAATAGTTTAAATATATAAAGATAATCATGTTTAAGTTTTTCCAAGCCTAATTCTAAAAGAAGTTCTAATGGTTCAAACATTAACTCAGTGTTAATTCCAGAATTTGCACTGTGAAGAGCTTGAGCTAAACGTGTTTTGTTATTTCTCATAATCTGAAACACATTAATGTTATAGTACGTACAGTATTTTACTATATTAGAATACTTTAACAAGAAACTATCTATTTATTTCATACTGATGCTATTTATATATAAATATAATGTTGTAAATCCTTATACATAAAAGTAAAAGTCATGGCAGACTCAATCATCACTAATATTCATTCACATATCTACGACACTAGAGGTCCAGGTGTTCCTAATAAACTAATTAGGAAAAGATTATTAGAGAGGTGAATTAGGGAAAAATATCCTAACTCAATAAACATACATTCTGTTACTTTCCTTTAGGCTTTACCCTAGAACTGATAGGAGTTGTAAATTACAACTCATTTGAACGTTTGTGAAGTGTAACACTTACGTCCATGTCACAGAGAAAATAATAAAGTAAGAAATGAGTCAGCTGTTTCCTATAGTGACTAAAGGAACAGAGATTTGGTCTAAATGAATAAATGACGCAATACATAAATAATACTAATCATTTAATTTTTTCATATAATTACATTTCTTAATGACGCAAAATAATTACAGTAGAATCATTTTTTCTTAAATAAACAAATAATAAAACGTAAAAGCAGACTGTAAAAATAGGAAATACAAAAGCAGACTAAAAAATATATATTAAAATATGAGCGTATGTAAAAGGTAAAATTGTACAGAAACTTTATTTCAACGAGTGGTGCGTTATAAGCGAACAATATGAAGCGGTATTTAAAATTATAAACAGTTCGATAAATAAATAAGTAAAAAAGAATATAATAACAGTACATGGCACA
This sequence comes from Philaenus spumarius, assembly GCA_018207615.1. Lineage (NCBI taxonomy): Eukaryota > Metazoa > Arthropoda > Insecta > Hemiptera > Aphrophoridae > Philaenus > Philaenus spumarius. The sequence goes on from JAGFPH010000340.1 coordinate 540,146, forward strand.
ATGTAATATGAATTGAAAACTTAATATGATAGTATGTACAGTGATCATGGAAGCAATTGGAAGAGAGAGAGGGGATCAATCTATGTATGTGAAAGAGCACAGATGTCACAAGATACGGAACGTAATGAAACGTACTGGTTCTTCACTGGGACGAAGTAGAACGTATTACAAGCAGCGTCTTCTATCAAGATGGCGTAACGAACTGTACATGTAACTGGACAGAGGTGGTGGAAAGTTCGTCGTAAAATGTTATATTTTCTTTAAAATCGCAACAAATGTTGCATTAAAATGAAGTAGAGGTGCTTGAAAGTTGGTGAAAACTTAGAAAGTAAAATCTATTGTGTACTTTTCTTGGAAAGTGAAATTATAAAAAAGCCGCCATGTGACCGGACTAACGCGATGGAAGTGAGCTAGCTATATCAAATAGAGTCAGTGCAAACCTAGGTACAATTACAAAAACAACTGGTATCGTGAGTAAATATGGCCATTAATTCTAACTTTAGAAGTCTGCATTTTAGAGTTTTACAATTTTTTGAGAAATAACTTAGTTTCAATTTTCTTAGCTATTGCGTCATACTATAGGTGGACTAGGGCCTAATTGTAACTTGTACATATTTATATATAAATGATTTGTTGTTTGTTTTTTGTAGTCTTGATGTATTTCATTGTAAATCAGCATTCTTTAATTATGTCAGAGTAAACGAATAGTTGCTGCCACAATGCCTTGAATTTCTTTCTATAGCCACGAATATCCATTTAGCCACTACTTTAATTAGCCAGGTTCCCACCCCTAAGAAAATAGAATTAATTAATAAGTATTTTTCAGTGATTAGTAATTATAAGTAAATACATGCAAACAGAGCATAAGTGAGGTTATATGTGGATTATCGCAAATTATCATGATTATTATTTTTTTTTTTATTATTATTTTATTAAGATTATGGGAGTCAAGTGAAGGTGATTTTTAAGGTGAATTCAAGTAAGGTGCATTTAGGTAAGGTGAATCATAGTAAAGTGAGTTGAAGTAAGGTGAAATATTTAATATTGTTCTACGTTGAAGTTGGAAGAAAGACGTTATGGAGAGTTAAGGTGGGTGATGATTTATTACTGAAGTGAGGCAATAGGCCTAGGAGGTGCATAAGCAATTTTAAGTAGTACATGAGCGACGATTTTTGTTTTTTAAGGTAAATAGGTAAAGGAGGTGTTGAAGAGATATTAATGGTTATTAGATAATCCACATATAGCATTTTTATTTTGATTTAAAACATATTTTTTTTAATTTTTGAACTTTTTATCGAACCCCATTTTTTTTTTAACACAGTATAACTTAAAATTTTATTTTATTTTTGTAACCATAAGTTACAGAAGTGATAGAGTTGTAATTTACAACGCATTAATCAGCTGTTGGTTTACCCTCTATATCTCGATGAAAGTTCTACTAATTGATTCTTTAGATTATATCCTACAAATATATGGTCAAATAATCGATAGTTGGGTTATAGTTAGTTCGTACAATGGCCAAATATAAATTCAAAAGCCTTGCATAACCCAGCTCCCTGTTCAGTAATGCTACGGTACATATAAACGTACTGAAGTAAGACCTAGTTTTTCATAATGAAACAGTGAACATTTTATATATTTGACTTTTTTTCTAATTTAATTTGTATTCAAGCTACAGGAAGTGAAAGAGAAAAATATAATTTGACCATTCAGTAATGCTATGGGGTACATGATAGCTTTTATGAAATTACTTTTTTTGTGTTGTATATAACTGTATATATGTGAGGACAGATTAGTGAACTAGTTATAATATTATCATATTCTATAGTTAATTTAAAAAAAGATATATTAAACGTTATGATTTAGGCCTGTATATATATAATATATTTTTTATGATTTTGTCAGACAGCTGAACGAAGTGCTAAAATCGCCTATCATTCTGGGAATTCAACCTATCAGTTCTAGGGTTAAGTAGTGAGTAGGAAGAGTTGGACTCGAATGAATTGGACACCACAACAAGACGAAAATAAATTTTAAAGACTTTCTGGAAAACAATGACGTTAATATTATTTGACAGTTTAATAAGAAACAAAGAATGGTTTATTAGCGAATTTCCATAGGAAAAATGAGCTATTGCAGTGACCCTTATGGTAAGACCTAAAGTCGGGAGTAGCAAATGAGCACTGATCATGGTCCCCAGAACATGTTTTGGGGTGTTATTATTCTGCAAATTTTGTTTTTTACACGACCTTATAGCTCGCTTGGTTCCCCCAAAGTCGATCAAAAGGTAAAATACCATAAAAGTACCCAGTTCAAAGCCACGCGGTGGATTTTATTATCCGAGGCCGACGGACGAGTTTTTACGCTGCTAGCGAAGCGAAGTTTATAACCCAAGGCCACAAGATCAAGGTGCAAACTCCGCAAGGAGTTTTTCCGATACGACTGTAATAAAGGAGCGCATGAGTCGAAGCTGGAGGCTTAGGCGCAAACAAATTCTACTAATATATTTTGTACACAGAGGCAGCTATTCAACACCGTCATGATTAGACATATTTCCCAAATTTTTGGTTGAAACCCTAAAACATAGGCCTATAATCTTAATTTTGGAAATTTGCTCAACTCACATCAGTGGTTCAGCTGCGTGGTCGAATTTTTAATGGCTTCTGAATGACTTTAGATGACCCAGAACTGATATTTGTATTTATTAGTCTAAAGTACATAAAACTGGTTTTCTTAGAATGTATTGTCAGTAAACTATTGGTTTGTATTGTAATATTAGAATCTACCAATGACTTTATTGTTAAACCTATAATGGAATCTGCTTTGAAAGGGAGTGTTTTGTCAGTAGCAAATTATTTTATTTATCAAAACTTGTTTGGTATCAAGAAACATTTAAAAGAAATATTCAAATACATGCCTCAAGATCTATCTCTTGTGGGATGCCATAGTTCACTCAAGCTAGGCTAGAAAATTCTACTGAAATAATCATTCAATTAAAGCATGGTACTGAATGATCTTTATAGATATACTTTTTCAAATTAATTAAATAACAGTTCTTGATATGTCAAGATACAACTAAGCAGGTCTTCTTGTTTGTTTTTTTAATTACCAAAGCTTTTGTCTATTAATTAAATAAATAAGGGTTGTCAAGATGTCTGTTTGATCTTCCATTTTTTTCACCTATAAAAAACCCATTTTGAACATGATAATAAACTGTTCAAGTAATTAATCACTCTAGCTAAAAATCTTTATAAAAAATGTTGCTGATGTTGACATAGTGCTATGGGTTTATAATTGCACACTTTTTGTCTACTTCAAGAAAGAAAGAATTGACACTTTTGGTTAGAGAGTTAACTAGTTTGTAGGAACAATCTCTTTTAAGCCAGGAAGAAACTCCATCCATTTTATGAACAGCTCTTCGCTATTTACAAGCTTTATAAAAATGTACTTCAAATTTCAAGATCAGGAATTTATGCAATTGTTTCTGACAAATTACATTACAAAAATTTCTGTGAGAAGAGTGCCAAAAATGCTGACGGAATAACACAAAACAAAGTGTATGGCACGTCTTTGTAATTATTGGGGCACTATGACAAAGTAACTCAGGTGATGACTTCTTGAGTCACATTGTGATTGGTGATGAAACTTGGATTGCTTACTCTACTTCAAAAAGCAATCCAGTGAGTGAGTAGCACAATTCAAATTAACAACAACCATCAACACAGAAAATGATGGCCACAGTTTTCTAGGACCAGACGGACATTCTTTTTAATACTTCCTGTCAAGAGGAATGACAATAAATGCTGAGAGGTATTGTAAACCCTTATCAAAGCTTCAAAACCGCTGGCAGTGTCATTCTGCTTCACGACAATGCCCTGCCTCCAATTTTGGCAAGGAAGTAAACACAACTGGACAAGTTTCTATGGTAATTACTCTACCATCCAACCTACAACCCTGACTTAACACTCTCAATCTTTCATCTAAGAATAATGACGTGTTAAAAGAAGCTGTTACTGTCTGATTAAATGGATAGACGGCAGAGTTCTTTGATGATGGAATCCAAAACTGGTGCCTCGACCTAACAAGTGTTTAGATACTAATGGTGACTAAGGAGAAAAATTTCATATTTTTATTTTCTATAAAAGTTATGTTCATAAATGAAGTTTTCTTGCTCTATTACAAAACGGTTCTTACTTACAAAAGTTCCTTCATATTTTGTGTTAAAAATCATAGTAAATAAAATCTAATGTAGGCTTGATAAAATGCATGATACTTACATAGGGCTTTACCATTTGAGTTTTTACTTCTTGAAAAACCAACTGCATCAAAGAAGACAGTTCTTGATACATATTTGCATCTATAAATTAAATATACAAAATCATATGAATAGCGAAAACAAAAATCATAAAGAAGTTATAGCTTGAGTTTTTCACATGATAACAAAAGTTGACTTATACTCAAATACTCTCACAAATACATCCAACAACAAATACTCTCTATCTATGAATGATGGTAAATTTCATAACAAACAATAATTGTAAAAATATGTAGATTAACAATAACATTAGTCACATTTCACAATTTGTTTAATTTTTTTATGAATATTTATGTTACAAGTGTTACAACATTTAAATAAAAATATATATTTTTTTATTTAAAGTAACGGTAACCAGGCATCTGTGATAACTCAATTAACATAAATAGAGATGAGAATAATTTGAATACATTATAACATTTTGATCCAGTTGGGATATAACAAACTCACAAAAAATTGAAGGGTCCTGGTAAACTAACTTAAAAGATTGTGAAAAAGTAGGCCTAGGCTTAATGTTAACAAGATAGTCTAAATTTAACCTCAAATTCGATCTAGACAAAATAATTTAAAAACAAGTAAATTCACTTCAGGAAATAGTAGATAATAAAGAAATAACGATAAACACTCATATTATAACTAAGTAACACTTAACTTACCTTTTTATATACAAATCAAGTTTAATTTGCCTAGCCTAAGCCTAACTACGTATTCAAAATGTTTCACATTTCGAAATAAGTAGTAGCGTATGTATTATTTGTGTAATATAAGTTGTAATAGAGTTAAATTTCAAAAGCAATGTATAGTTTATTAAAAAAAGTGTTATAAAATTGAAAAAGTGTTAAACCAAACAAAGTAAGGTTATTGGTGAGTGTGCTGTGAAATAAAGTTGCATAACTGCTAACTGAATACAACGACCGTAGATACATTGAGGACAGCTGTTTTACAATTGTGTTCTGTGGTGAATAAAGATACAATTATATTGATTTATAAAAGTAAATAATTACGTATTTCGGACAAATTAAGACTAATAAAGGTTAAATATTATTATAAACATTGTGAAAACATAAATATCTCCGATAAAAACAATAAAAATAAACTTTTAATATATTTTTGAGTATGTGACCAGAAACACCTGCCACTTACGGGACCAAGTAGTGAAAACAATTGTTAAAGATAATTGCAACGGCACTGTCTGTAGAAGCCGGGATAGTTGAACTAAAAATTGGTAATCCAGCTTTAAAACCTTATGCTGTTCAGACGTACTTAACAAACTTATAAATAATTTCATGTGAAATAAGTTAAAATATACTTTTAGAAAGATAAATGGAAGAATATATAGATAAAATACCATCAAGATAAGAGACAATTATAAAATTTGCATAACTAATAATTGGTAAAGTACCAAATCGAATTTTAACTTCTGAAAAGGTAATATCCAACCAAATTAACTATCCATTATAAACCAGTGACTTTATTCGAAGAGAACAATAGTTAACTAAAACCATTTTTGTAAATATTTAAAGAACTTGAATCATTTTAACACTTTGTAATATAACATTCCCTAGTTTTAGATATTTTATTTGGTATAGACTTAAATTTGATATTTCTGATTGTACATTTAATAGGCCAGGATCCTTTCAACCCGAGAAATAGAGTCACGATTTGTCACTTGTAAATATATTTATTAATTTTGTTAGAATATAATCTTGTGATTACATATTTTAAGTGCTCTATAAAATTATAAAAATTGTAACTTAAATCTGAACATTGCCTACAGAACTTTAAAAGAACCAGCAACACTTTTGCATGTAATAAAGGAACATTGTGAAACAAAGACCTAGTCATTGATTTATTTAAAATAGGCCTAGCTTATTGAATATTTTCATTGGAAGTTGTCTAACTTTACAAAGAGAGTTTTTGAACTTTTCCATTTTATAATTGCCTTCACAACTTGTGGCTGATTTAGAAAATAATTTTCATAAAATAAAGAAAGGCATTTTTATTTTATTATTGACGCCCAACAAGTGGGGTTCTTCAATATAACAAATAATTATAATTGACTCCACAACGTGGGGCTATTCATTTGAAAAGAAAGCTATACAAAATTATAAAATACATAAAATAATTATAACATCTCTGCCACTGCATAACATAAAAAATCACAACAAAATCTTCCAAAATTAGTACAATTTTAGTAAACTACGACAAAATAGCGACAGTTTACCATATGTGAACCTTCACACACCAAATTCTTAATAAGGAATGCAATATCCAAATTATTTATCAGATAAAAATATAAATTTTAAAGTAGACTAAAATTTAAATATATGTGTGTAAAATATAGAGTTAGTTAAATTAGCAAACTTAAAATGTCCGCCATGTAAATTGGATTGGGTTACATTCTACGCAATAATTAAATTTCATTATAATAATATAGCCTAATTAGTTAACTATTAGTTAATGTTGAATTTTATCACAACATTCGATTTCTAATTCATCATCAATAATTACCAATATCACAAAACGTTTGAATAATACTTTAACAAATGTTTTTAAGATCAAAAAGATCCATTGATGTCACACACAGCCTGTTATTGCAACCCAAGAGCCAATAAGAAATGAGGAAGCACAGCCGACCAATTAGCATCTAAAACCATTTAAAACCCTTGCCAACCAAAAATCGATGCTATGGGATTTGAAGTGAATAGAATTGTCTGTTATGCTAGTAAACTGATTGAAAATGCAAAGTGTCTACAAATTTGATGATATTATCCTAAAAGATAAATCATAACCAATTTCAACAGAGTGTTAAAGAAATCTAATTGTATATTTTTTGACGATTTGACGCTAACCAAACTTTGTCACTGGAATTTAATATTTTGTAGTTTTATTCAATCTGTTTGACCCCTGACATTAGTTAATACTTGTAAGAATCTTACTAGCACGTGTACCCCTCCCTTGAGATATGGAATAGACAATGTTGTTAATAATATAATTTGTAATTTGAAACTTTAAATATAAATTGAGCTTATAGTGGTATAAATAAACTGATATTTATCAAAATGTTTAAAATGTTCATACAGCACTTAATAATTAAAATAAATGTAAAATAATTTTGTAAAATTAAATGTAATAAATATTATTAAAACTTATTATACGCCAACTGATCCAATTTTTAAGATTTCTGTTGTCTTACCTCTATTGCAATTTTAGGGAATTTGACCATCATCGGGACATTACAAGCATTAACACACATAACACATCACTAGCACAAACTCCGGTGAAGATCGTTAAAAGAATAATATTGTTCATTAATATGTAGTTACGTTAGATAACGTGCATGTCTGACTACTCAGAAGTAACTCGGAGACTAACCAGACTTTTGAATCTCACCGTAGGCAGACTCGCCATAGCTTTAACAAGGCGAAGCGGTCTGATAATCCTGTAGACTTGGAAGAGTTCAGGCAAAAACAACATAACTATAGATGAGAAGTTTGGAGAGCATCTAGATCCTCATGGAGAACCTTTTGCAATGGCATTGAGATCATCTTCGAACTCGCAAGACTTCAAAAAGTACTTGCAAGAGACTCGGTAGGAAAGCTCGGTCCCCTCAGGCTTCCATCAGGAAAAGGAAAAGGATACCCTGAGGTATCTATTAACAACCCATTTCCCAGAATCTGCTGAAACTGTTTCATTGCGGGAAGAAAACATCTCAGATGGGGAAGGAAAGGCTGAGTGGGAAGCAGCAAAGAAAATAGTAACTGGTCAAATGGGCGATTAAGTCTTTTGACCCTTTTAAAAGTACAGGACCAGATGGAATATTCCCAGATTTCTTCAAAGGGGTGGAAATAATCTGGTGCCATGTATAATAAAAGTATTCAGAGCATCTCTTGCTCTAGGACACATATATAGATTATGGCGACTAATGAAATTAGGTTACATCCCTTAAACAGGAAAGGAATCTACAACAACACAAAAGACTTTAGAAATATCAGTTTAACACCCTTCCTACTCAAAACACTGAAGAGACTGATAAATAAGGACAGAGCTGTGGCTGTAAATCTTTTCATAAAAATCAACATGCATACAATGCAGGCAGATCTGTTGAAACAGACTCCACCAACTGGTAACCAGGGTGGAAAAAGTGCAGGAGCAAAAATAACTTGCAATGGGAGTTTTTGTGGACATTAAAGGGGTGTTTAATCTCACAATTAAACAGTAGTGAAATTAGAATTGAGGTTGGACATGGATGCCCCCAAGGGGGAGTTCTCTCACCCCTCTTATGGTCTCTGGTCATGAATGAACTGCTAGTGGGACTAAATGAGAGATGAGTTTATACCCAAGATTATGCAGACGACATATGCATCCTGGAAATAGGTCAATTCCCAGGGACTGTATCTGACATCGTCCAAAGCTCCCTTAAATAGTTACAATGCTGATGTGAGAGAATGGGTTTAACTGTAAACCCAGGAAAGATAGATCTTATTCTCTTTACTAGGAAACATCGGACAGATGGTCTGTACATGCCCAGTCTACTGGGACAAAGACTTACATGTTCCGAAACAACAAAATACTTAGGCGTCAAAGCTAGTCTGGGAAGGAGGAAGCAAAAGTGTGTAACGCTTTCTGGGCATGTAGAAGAGCTATTGGAACTTCATGGGGGCTTCGGCCCCAGATGATGAACTGGCTCTATGTTACCATCATAAGACCATCTCTAACTTTTACCTGTATATAGTCTGGTGGCCCGCTACCAGGAAGGAATGGGCAAAAAGAGAACTGAACTTAACAAAGTACAACGGATGGCCTGCCTTGAAATCACGGGAGCCCTGAGAAATACTCCCACAGCGGCTATGGAAATCGACCTCTGGACTTCCTAGTCCAGAGAGAGGCTAGTATGGCCGCAATGAGATTAAACACAGGAAGGAGTTGGTCACCATCTCTTGCAAGAAATGGACACGGTGCCCGAACAAAGCACTGGAGTGGGTTCCGATACTGCGCAGTGGTACGGACAACATGGCTCCAAGTTATAATTTTGATAGCAAATTAGAGGCTACTTTCCGGTTCGGGAAGATTGGCTACAAGAACAGGTTAATCTTAGAAATGGACAGATCTAGTTCACGGACGGGTCCAAAACAGACAAAAGTGCGGGAACCGGAATGAACATAGGACCGTACAGGAAAAGATACTCAGTGTCGCTGGGGCTCTATTCTATAGTCTTCCAAACGGAAGACAATACAGTCTATGCAATACTTGCATGCACAAACCGAATACTAGACACAGGAAGCATGAGCACAGGTGTTACGATATGTTCTGATAGTCAGGCGGCTATAAGGGCCATTATGGCTTCAAGAACAATGTCAAAATTTACTGCCAGTTACTGCTGGATCGGCTGTCAAGCAGTGGCAAGTAAGACTTGTTTGGGTCCCTGGACATGAAGGAATATAAGGGAATGAAATAGCAGATAAACTTGCAAGAAGAGGAGCTGGAACTCCACTGATGGGCCCAGAACCGATGATAGGAATATTACGAGACTATGAGAAAGAAAGCGTTAAGAAAAAACGTTCAATCAGAACACTTACACAGAAGGAGAGACAGTAAGAGGTCAGAGACATGCACATGACTTCATTGATGGCCTGGATGGACATCTAAGCAGAACATTGCTGGGTCTTGGCAGGCAGGAAGTGAAGTTGTTGGTTGGTCTACTGACGGGACACAATTCTCTGAAGAGGCACTTCCACCTGATGGGGCTAGAGAACAACCTGTTTATCGAAGGTATGGTGAGAAGGGGTAACTTCTTTCCATGTTCTATGCGAATGTGACTCCCTCCTATCACTGAGGCAGAAATATCTGGGGCAAGGATACCCTGACACCAGCTACATATGAGAGGAAGGCCCCCCAAGGACTCCTTCGTTTCGCGAAAAGGGCGGGTTTGATGTGAACTGCTGCTTGGACATGGGGCACAGAGGACCTCATGGTTGAGGTGCAGCGTGTCCTGTCGGCATCGTCTAATAGTAATAATAATAAATAATAATAATAACACAGGTTTTAATTTATAACAAGTTAACGGAAACTGTCATTTCAAAAACGTTAATAGGTTAAATTACAAACAACAAAATAAAACCAATTAATTAGCATCAGTATACCCTACCAATTAATAAAGTCCAAAGCTTATCAGTAAAATCTTGTCCTGGTCGTTGCCCTGAAGTTACTTCTTCAACTATTTCTTTTGTTTTCCTAGAAAAATCAGTCTTGCTCCTTTTCAAATTATGAACTAATGACACATGGTCTGAGGTTTTCAATAAATGCAGGACTCGGTCTGTCAAGCTTTCTTTAGCTTTCTCAGATTTCTATGAAAAAAAAATTTTCTCTATCAGAATTTTAAGACTTACAAGTTTGTAATATTCAAGAATTATTATTAACTAAACTATAACAAATTAAAGATTTTGGAGTTAAATTAAGGAGTTATTTATCATTTGTACAGTATTTATTTTTGTTTTCATAAGAGTATATTTCAAACCATAAAAATATACATTTTTGTAACATCAGCGTTGTATTATAAATTATTTATGTATTATTATAGAAGAAAAAAAGGAACAGAAATATATGTTTAAAATTTGCACATATTTCTGTGTTAATAATGCATAGAAAATTAAAAATAAGTTTAACGTTAATAATGCATAGAAAATTAAAAATAAGTTTAACTTAACTCTATATTTTGAGTTTTTATATATATATATACATCTTTATTTGTAGAAAGAATAAGAGAATCAAAATAATATATTATATGTCCCTCTCATTTACTGGCTAATGATCAAGTTTTTCAATAACATTGAAATATTTAGTATTAAACCTGTTCTGAACATCGAATTGGGCAGTTCACTGATAACCAAATTTGTCCATGTAAAATAAATAAACATCTATAATAGAATGTGGCTGTTTATAAAGAATGTCCTACAAGTAAGCTGCCAAACTTCAGAAAATGGTCCTATAGGTAAATAAAAAAAAAAAATAAACAATATATTTTTTTCTGAAAATATTTAATTTTCTATATATTTTTGTTAAAAAAAATACATTTCCAGAACTGACTGACTTGAAAGTTAGCATGGTTCTAAATAAGACCTAATTTGAGAAAAATAAGCAATTCAATCAAATTTTATCCATTTTAAAATGGCGGCTATTTTTGCTTTAAAGGAAAAATGTCTGATAACCTCAAATTGTATTTTAAATTGTGATTTGTCAATTATCAGTTCAATTGTTTTAATAGTTCAACTAAACATATGTCCAAAAATGTTATATCCACAATAAATGAATAAAATATATACTTGGTTTAAGTTCGGAAGAGTACTGGATCTCTGGTTCCTTGAGACGACGTGAGCCATTTCATGACTTTTGCCTAAATATCACATTCATTCTAATATTTTGAAATCTATAATAAAAAAATAATAATGTTAAAAACTAGTGTGTGGGTTGATTCAACCAACTGTTAATATTTATTTTTTATATTATATTTAATAGTTCATGTTTAAGTGTAATAGTTAATAGTGTCGAATGAATTATTAAAATTAATATTATTAAACTTTTGAGGACTACGAACGGGTTGAGGGGGTACGGGTTCGTTTTGTCTTTTTCTGTCCGAAGTAAGAAAAAAAAATCTGTTATTTTTTTTAAAGAAGCTGTATTTAGCTCTAAATCAATACTAGTAACGCTATATGCTATTTTTTTAAAGAAGCTGAATGTTTAAACGAAAATGAAATGCAACAGGCAATTGTTTACAAAAATCCATGCCTTCCAAGCATGCAGTTTAGTTTGGTGTGTGTCTCTACAGTTGACCTTGTTTGTGACTATGTTTTGATTCCGTTTACACGTCTAATGGCTAATTATCGTCTTGTAATTAATGATAGTGAAATCGAACTGATCTTTACAAACGAGTTCGATATTGAAGATGAACTGGAATGTGATCTTCTTTTCAAGGGCTCTTTTTTGTATGTGTATACAATTTGTTGCATATAAAACATTTAATTATATATTTATATATATGTATAAAAAATCATAAATGAATAAAAAACATCTGCATACAAGATAAATCAAAATTAATAATAAATATAACATAATAGAAAAAAATCTCAGACTGTAGGCCTAGTTTCAAATTCTAAAACATAATACTTAAAAAGTTAAAAAATACATTATCTAAAACTCTCTTTTATACAAGCTGCAAAGTTACAAATGATTCAAAATAATATATTTGTAATAATAATATAGGTTTCAAAAATATTAGAATGATGAATGTTATAGCATATTATTATTATCAGGCACAAACTATATCTTATAAAAATAACATGTCTGTTTCTAACATTAAATTGACTTTTGGTTTAAAATCAGAGTAGTTTCTATAGAACTAACAAGTACATGATTTAAAGAACAGTAAGTATTACAATTTTCAGTCAGTAAAATGTTGTAGAACAACTCACGGGAAAAACATCTCTACTGGATGGAATCTGTATCAAATCCCGTTGATAAGGCACTTGTTGCAATCTTTCTTTCCTCCATTTCGCAGTAGTATCTAAATACATGTTGAGTAATAAAACTTGTTGCCACAATGGTGAAGTTATATTGTCTTTACTTCCAACCACAGCTTTTACAATCTAGAAGAAATTGTAATTTTGTTTAAATAGCAATCATCTAAGATTTAACACACTATAGTTGTATTAAATATTACATTAATTAATAATATAAATAACTGAACACGATGTTTCTAGCTTCCAAAAGTATGCAATATTATAATAATGGATAACTAATTATCTTATTTCACCGTAAAGACTCTAAATGTATTCTATCGGATTACCGGTTTAGGTGATTCATCAGATAAACCTCAAATAAAGTATTTCATTCCACTGTTGTGGAACACATCCTTACAAACTATACACAATTACGACACAAAACATTAAAAAATCACACACTTAAAAAAATATACACTGACTCAAAGATTAAATGCAACACCACTTGAGGACTCAGTTTACATGTTATTTCGTGGAGGGCATGTATAAATTTTTTGGTTATGACCGACAAGACTTTATTTGAAGAGCTACCAAAAGGCAGCATTGCAGCTCAACAAACAAACAGTTGAACTTTGTTTAAATCACATCCTTCTTTCTTATCCTAATGTTATGAATGAATTATTATTATAACCAACTCATACTCTCGAATTACGTTTCATGTTATGTTTAAAACAATTTTAACAATAAGTCTGATTAATCCTTTGGCACCTTACACGATCGTGTACTTTGCTCACATCAAGATCTACTCTGGTTTTTATATATAATCGGAGTTTTGAAAAAGTGATATCAGTAACAAAAAACAGCTTCACTGTAGTCCTATTAACAGCTTCGGATTAATTACATATATAACGCTAGACAAAATAAAAAAAATTTCCTTTTAACTAGGCTCTTTAAAGTTGTGAATACTTTCTTATAGTTTAATTAATGCTCATGTTTTTCAGGCAATGATAACCGCTCAGGTTTTTGCCTTATAAAAAAAATGCTAATGAACATTTGTTCAATTATAAATGTAAACATTTCTATACAAAAATGCAAAATGAAGCTACAATTTTTTTAAACTTTTGATAAATTTACAGTTTATTTTTGTTTTATAAAATGCTACTAACTAGTAGATTCATTATATTATATTGTAATGCCTCCAGAACTGTGTTATAGACTATATATATATAATAGTTTACCTAGTCGTTGGCCTAGCTGGCCAGGCCAACGATGACACGTGACAACCTTGTTTTAAATGATTTGTGTTGTGTTAAATTATTTAAATGTTTTATGTAGTGTTGATAAATATGACTCGGTGAACAACTATGTCTGTGTTTGTGACTTGAAAATGGAGTTTTGACTCCGAAGCCGGAAGTCCCAACAAAAAGAAAAAGGACTTTAGACGGACATTAAGATATGTAAACTATTATATAGTCTAACTAGTAGAACCTATATTATCCTGATTGAAAACAAATGGTGAAATATTGATGTTGACATAAATATATTCTCTAATAACTATACATTTTTACGATCTGTGAATGACTAGTATTTTATTAATAAATTAGGTTGTTATAATATCCTACCACTGATGTATCAGCTTCATTAAGAGGAACATCATAGCTGGGTTTTGTCCAAGTAACTTCTAAGTTAACGCTTTCTTCAGTTCCTGAGTTTTCAATTTCTTCAGCATCGCATGTATTAAAGTAGGAGATAACTTTGCTTTTCAGCTGCAAAACAAACATTTTATTTACAACGAACTATCAACTTAAGCTATTGAAATTTGTAAAATGGCATAGGATTATATCAAAACAACTCTTGCATTTATAATAATATAACAACAACAATGCTTTATTAGGTTGTGGTAAGCTACTTAACATAAATATCTTTAAAATTACTTTGTGTGCTTATTTCTTACATTTACATTTTATTGTAGGATCCTATTGTTAGACAATGGTCTTTACAGACCGTCTGCCAGGGTGGTAAAATTATTATACAAATTATATTCTATATACTATATAAATACAGATACATCGCAAATAAAAAATATTATATTATGCAAATGATTGTATTTAAAATGTTGGTTGGTATTATTGGATATTTGTTAAGTAAACAATAAAAGCATTGTATTTGGATAAGGTAATAGAACTCCGATCCAATGCAATATTTTGTTCCACTGGAAATTCGACGATAGTGGCATTATCTATTTTGGAAACGATGGAAGCTGTGTGAAACACCAATGCTACCAATGATTTCTCCCTAGCGCTACCTCGCGGCGCGATCATGCACTATTTTCGCGACAACCTTTTTCTTGGCACACAGCCCCCGTATGCATGCATGATCTATTTTATTATTCATGATCTATGATAAAAGGCTCTTCAGTTTAATTAACTTTTTAGATTTAATTGTTTAGTACTATTTTTGGTTTTAAGTTACTAGAGAACTTTAAATGAGTAATAAGGAAGTTAATAGCTCATTTGTTACTCTTTCAATGGGAAGTCAAAAAGATAATTGATCACAAATTTCACCAAAAATCGTGACAGGTGTTTTAAAAAAATCAGGAAAATTAAAAAGTGGGTAGCTTTACTCACAGTCAGTTAATAAATGGATCGAGTAAGATTTTCGATAAAAACTGTCTTCATTAGCATCTAAAGAAGATTTAGTCCTTCTGTCTGGTGAAGTGAAAAGTTTGGCAGAAGAAAAACATATATTTTTAAAATAAAACTATTGGATTTAAAAAACATAAGTTAAAAATAATTATAAATTAAATTATAATTGTAAATCTAGGAAGAATAATTACATTTTTAGAGACGCATAAAACATGGGGAAACAGAGTGGACTTTAAGCCAGTTTTGAGTTAAAAAGGTTGGTTGTGATGATCAAATTTTGGTAATAGCCAAGAACTATTCTAGCTCATAGTTCTGATGACATTGATATCTATATGTATATAATACATAATTAATTTGCTAGGGGTTATTTTGTGAGTAGAACTCCTCCTAGAGTTTTTAACCGATTTTGATGTTTTTGGTGTCATTTTACAGAGCTCACTCTGAAGTTGTGCTTCCTTTAAAATGAGCTCAATGTATGTTAAGGGCTTCGCCCCAGTGGCCCTCAAAGTTGCCATGTTAATCTTATGGAAGGTCAATCATAAGGAAGAAGAAGAAGAAAGATTTCTTTTGATTTTATCAGGGGCACAAAAACAGCTGTTCGTATGAAAAGCTTAAAACAGCTGATTTTGATCAACAACTGATTTGGATCAAAAACTGAATATAATTTTAGGTTAGGTAAATCAAGCAATAACGAAGCATTGTCATGTCCACTAGTAAATATAAATGCAAGAAGGCTGGAAGAGACAGGTTATATTGTGCACCTTGGTTATAGCCACGTTGTGGGGATCAAAGGTGAGATAGAATGTGCGGAAAGCATTATAGGCTGATAGTTTTTGACCATATTGTTGTCAAAAACTGCTGGGTTGCTTGAGACAGCAATAACTTGATGGCTGGTAATGGAGAAGTCAGAAGATTAATGCATGTCCTCAGACATGACTTCAGGACCTTCACTGAAAATTTACTTAAGAACAGACCAAAGCTGACGAAGGAACCAATGCAGATCAGTGTTGACAGAACGATGTCAGTTCTAACCACAGACGATGAGAGGCTGTCACGTGATTACACCAATCCTGGAAGAAACTTGGCAACGAAAACTGGACTATCTATACTAATATTATAAAGAGGTAAAGTTTGTTTTTTTTTGTTTTTTGTAGGGGGTAATCTCTGGCACTACTGAACCGATTGAAAAAATAGTTTTACTAATAAAAAGCTACACTATCCCTGAATAACATAGGCTATAATTAATTTTAATAAAGCCCTTTTTTATTTAAATATTTGTAAATTTAGTCGGAAAAATTCTTAGGTTAGGCCTAGAATGATAAACCAACACATGTATTTACATTTATTACCATAGCAACCAATTGAATAAAATAACATAATATAGCTGTTTGCTCCAACATTTCCAGTAACAGCTGATTTCAAAATTTGAAGCAATTATTTTTGTATTTCTAGCTTTTAGGTTAGTGTTTTAAAGTGTAGACCTGAGCCTTACTGGTTCTTTTAACCATTATTATAACTGCTGTTATAAAATATAAGAAATAATTTGATTTGAGCATTTAACATTATTATTTACCATCTTAGTTTTGAGATTATTATTAATCCTACACCTTTATTATATATAAATAAAACATAACATATGTCTTCAATAGTATTTAATAGAATAGAATAGAATATTTTATTTGTCAGTAAATATTTCATAAAATACATTGACACGTCACATTTAAAACAAATAATATAATACATACATTTTAAAAATCATTCGAAGTCCATGATTTTCCTTGAAATTCATCCATAGTGTAAAATGACTGTTTACACAGAAAGTTTTTTAATCGTAAGCTAAAATTTCTGTCATTTAGTTTTTTTAATTCTTCTGGTAGCTCATTATATAATTTACTGGCTATAATTACAGGTTTTATATGAAACTTAGCTAATCTAACATATGGTAAATTTACAAGATTTTTTTATCGGGTATTATAATGATGTATGTCCCCCCTGCAATTTATTTGGTTAAGATTAGCTCGAAGATACATTAAGCTCTGAAAAATATAAAGGGAGTACAAAGTTAAGATGTTAGTATCTTTAAAAATTTCTCTGCAGTGATCTAATTTACCTGCTCCGGTAATAACCCTTACTGCTTTCTTTTGCATGGTGAATACCTCTTGGGAATGAGAAGATGATCCCCAAACTAAATAATTTTAGCTTACAATGTTTGTGAACTAAAAAGAATGAGATTAGTGATTGTTCTTTTTATTTTATTTAGTTAATAACTATGACATTATTATTTTATTAGAAACTTTTGTATGGGAAATGGAAAACAAAGTCAGTTGAACAGAAATTTCCTATTATTTTTAAGTTAAATTTCTAATACAGTAGAGTCCCACAAACTCGGCCTAATGTGGACCGGCAATGGTCCGAGTTTCCGAAATCGCCGAGTTACCGGGAATAGAGGGTTTTAAAATGAGAACAAGGTTATTTCAGGATAAGTCGAGTTTGTAATGTAAATAAAACAATAATAAAACCCAGCAGTTACATTATACTGTACACTGTATTGTTATATGTACCTAATACAGTACATAGTTAAAATAGTGAGGCCTAAAATGAAACCAACTTAAATAAATACAGTACTGTACACATTAAAAATTTTAGTTACTCAAACTACTTACATTATTTCACTTTTTTTGAAAAAAACTTGTTATGGTTTTTTGGGTTTCACACTGAGCCCTGCGTCGCGCTGCCTCGTCACGTAGCCGGCGAAGAAACAGAATGTCCATGGCTGAAGCACCATGTTGCTCAAAATACCTCAGGGTACCCTCAACATAATTTAGTCCTTCACTATGGCTCATTTTGGGCTCCTCTTCCTTCGTGATTTTCTCTTCATCTTCCGAGTCGTCTGGTTCATGATGGTCACTTTTATCTTTCACAGCTGCAACAATTTCCTCGTTTGGTAAAAGATGTTCTTGTGCGTCCTGTGTCATCCACTCATCTACGTCCTCTTCAGATGCATCCTCGCAGCCAGGAATTTGTTTTAATAAATTCACGAAACCTGAGTCCTTTTTGGGCAATTCTTCAAAAGTGTTGCCTGCATGGTCCAGCAGTTTTCGCCACTAACGCACCAATGTTATTGGCTCCAGTTCATTCCATGCTGCAGAGACCCATCCAATAACATCTAATAAATCTACTTTCTTCATCTTTTGAATCAAATCTTGACTGCCGTCGATCGCTGCCAAAAGAGAAGAAAGAAGCTTGTGTCGATATCTCTTCTTGACTGCAGCCAAAACTCCTTGATCCATTGGTTGGCAAAGTGACGTCACATTAGGTGGCAAGAAAATAGCTCTAATGTCACCGTCCTTTAAATCATCTAGTTGTGGATGTGAAGAAGCATTGTCTAAAACTAACAGTGCTTTTCTAGGCAAATTTTTAGATTTCAAAAACAGTTCAACGGATGGAACAAACTGTTCAGAAAACCATTCTTTAAAAATAACTCCACTCATCCACGCATTTGGTTGGTTTTTGTACCACACCGGCAGGTTTTTAACATCAACATGTTTAAATGCACGGGGTTTTTTAGCTTTTCCTATAAAGCACAGCTTTAGTTTGTGATCACCAGTAGCGTTGCTGCAGGCCAAAACCGTAACCCTTTCTTTACTTCTCTTGAACCCAGGTGCAGATCTTTCAAGTTTTGAAGCTAGGCTTTTAGAGGGCAAAAGTTTAAAATTTAAACCCGTTTCGTCACAATTATAAATAGCATCCCCTGACAAACCTTCATCTTCAATCAGCTTTTGAAACCTTTCTTTAAAGTCCAACACACTTTGCATGTCACCAGAAAGTTTTTCTCCGCACACGCTCAGTTGTCTTACACCATAACGTTTCTTCCAACGGTCAAGCCAGCCAACACTAGCTACGAATTTCGGGTCTCCTTCTTTTTTTAAATCTTCGTAAAACTTCAGCGCTATTTCCTGCAAAATTGGCCCTGAAATTGGCACCCCATTCTCTCGTGATTGGCGAAACCATATGTAGAGGGCTTCACTAACTTCATTAAAGTCACTTTCTTTCATACTTTTTCTGTCTCTCAACGTTTCGGAACAAATTCGTTTAACACACCACGATTCGATTTCCGATCTTTTTCTTTTCCAGTCCCCGATTGTACTTTTTCCAACTCCAAATTCCATCGCAACCTTACTAACGTTTTCACCTTTGTCCAGTCTCTTTAAAGCTTCTAACTTCTTTTCCATGGACACGTTGGTTTGTTTTCTTTTTACTGAAGACGACATCGTACTTAGCACAAGTACTAAAATGGAGAATTTAACAAAACTAACGAATGATGTAACAAATAAAAACAACACTTAAAACTAAACAACAACATAAAAATCCAAACTCAAACTCAACAACAAAACGAAAACGGACAACTGTACTAAGCTTTACAACAGAACTCTCTCGATAATCAATGTTCACTTCTCACTGGCTATTCCAAGACTGGGAGGGAAATTGACACTTCTGGCAAAAGCGAATAGCGAGACAATAACGGAATGAGAGTTGAGGAATGTACCGCCCAGCTGCGCAGGTAGCGTGACGCGCTGACATCACCAACCCCTCTCAGGGCATTAACCTGACCTTCACCGTAAGAAAGGCCACATGAACAAAAGGCTAGAGAACGTGGGAAAATACTTTGAAATTAATTTCCAATGGGGTCGCCGAGTTACCCGGATCGCCGGGTTATTGAAGACCGAGTTTGTGAGACTCTACTGTAGCAAGAAAAGTTTCTAACTTTAGAACCTGGGCTACATAACAGGTATTATATTAGGTGTTAACCTAGATTCACATTTAGTTGAGAAAATAAATTTTGCACAGATGAAAAACTATTAATGTAATCGAAGTAATTGTTGATGATTTTAATTAAAATTTAACAACTTAAGTGGTATTCTGGTTTAAAAAGTAGTTTCTAATGATGGATTGATCATATTTTTAAACATTTTTTGTTTGGATATATGCCGTGCCATTATTTATGTATAATAAATTAATATGTTTAGAGAGTATATATCACTCTCGTTATTAAGTGACAAAAACTAAAGCTAACACAATTGTAACTAACTAGAAAACATAAACCTAGAGAACTAAGTTAGACGTCCAACCTAAAAATACAATCAAAATAAGAATAAGGAAGTACCCTGAACTAGCGTACTAGAGTTGGGATGTCAAGAAAACTTTAAAACTATAAGGGCTGTCCAGAAAGTAACTTACATTTAGAAATAAAAAAACCAACCAAATAAAAAAGAAATTGTATTATATATTTTTGAAAGGGACAATCTTAAACTATTTTTCTACTTCAACTTGAGGCACTTATCTTAATGTTGCACAAGTTTCTCAATTCTATCTGTAGAAATATCTGTTTAATAATATTTTGTTGGGGGGGACCAGACAAGCATATTATAACCCCGACCGAACTAGACTATTATTTGAATTGAATAAAATGTAAAAATTATATCCGTCTATGTGACTTTCAATTG
>JAGFPH010000340.1:561504-588302 GCA_018207615.1 Philaenus spumarius
CAATTGAAAGTCACATAGACGGATATAATTTTTACATTTTATTCAATCTAATCAGTGACTTGGATACAGAACAATGCATTTTAAATTATTATTTGAAGTTTATTATCGTCTCACCAAATAAATATCCGTCTAAATTTTCCTGCAAAATTTGGCAATCATAACCAGTTTTAATATTTTTTTGAATTTTCAAAACGTCAGCATTAACCCTACAACTGTTAGACCACTCAAGTTGAGTGGTCTCAGCTCGCAGCAGTAGTGAATTGAGTAGTCTGTGACAACTCAACTTGTATTGAATATTTCACCTACTAAAAATCATCTAATCGTAATAAAACAAAAACCGTTGGAAAGGAAATGATTAAACCTTTAATTTTTGTATTTACAAACTTATTCTAAAACGTATATTATTTCGGCTCACATTAGAATGCCAAAGTATTGAAATCATGCGATAATTTTGAGTGCGTCTGTTTTCCAGTATACAAGATATAAGCACTCACGGACAGTGGCGTAACAACCGGGGGGGCAAACAGGGCAAGTGCCCTGGGCGCTACTCTGGAGAGGGCGCCGTTTTGATTTTGAGTTTTTGAGTTATATTTTAATTACACATGTTTTAGGAAAGACAAAGTTAAAATAAAACAGTAAATTTGTATTGTCAGTTATGGGCAATTAATGTTTTTCTTTTATAAAACGCGATATCGAAAAATAGTTGTTTTCTAAGCTCTGATATAGCGATACTGTACTTGCACAAGAGTAAATTATTTATGCTTTCTTCGTAAGCGATCGCGTAAGTTCGGATATTCTCGAATGTTCTCGCGCGATTTAGTTGGTCTTGGTCGGTCCACACACAGCTAGTTGGCTGTGGCAAGTTGTTTTGTTGTCACTAGGGACTAGGGTAATTGTTTACTATTACCGAAAACATATCTGATATCTCAATATGGGTAGATTTACGTCTGACAAAGAATTACCATTTGGCCTATGCTGATTACCAATCCATTACATTAAAACTTAAATTGATTCAAACTATTAACCCTACAACAGACAATGTTAAGAAAAATGGACTTTTTGGTGTTAGTTTGCAGAGCATTTTAAAGTAACAAACGTTTTATAGATAAGGCTGTTTTAATGGTTGGAAAACGCCCCTTTTCTTGGAAATGGTTAGACCGATTTCTGATTGGATAACAGTTTTAGAAAGGGGAGACTGTGATAAACCAATGTAAATATAGGCATGATATTTCACACTAGTTCTGACAACACGTCAACTATATTATTATTTACCAAAAGGTTTAAATATTATAAAATAGTCAAGTAAGATTATATAAAACTAGGCCTATTTGTTAACATTTTTTTATTTATATACATTATTGTACAAAGTACCGTACATTTGTAAATTGTAACAAAGTGCATTTATAATGAAAGGAATTGATGTAATTGAATGTAAAAACAATTGAAGCTTAGTAAAAAACATCTTTGATTTAATTTGTGTATTTTTAACCCGTAATTTTTAGTTAATAATGACTGTTTTGTTTTGAGAGTTGTGCCACTCCAAATCTTGCCCTGGGCGCCAATTACCCCAGGAACGCCACTGCTCACAGAAGTCGCAGAAAACTTCTGGTGGTACCAAAATCTTCGTAATTTTATTGCGGAGAGTTGAAAAGCTTTTGAGCTTTCTAGCCTGAGTCGTAGCTCGTTGGAGTCACGTTTTTGGGTCAAAATTATGAAAATACACTGTGGGGTATCGTTTTATATGTTTTTGGGTACGAAAAACCTATTTTGAGAGTTAAAAAGTCGTAGCACGCCGGGGTTACAATTTTGGGTCAAAATTTAAAAACTACAGTATGGGATATCGTTTTATATGTTTTTGGGTATGGAAAACCCGATTTTGACAGTTAAAAAGTCGTAGCGAGTCAGGGTCACGTTTTTGGGTCAGCATTTTGAAAATTCTATGTGAGGTAACGTTTTATAAGTTTTTGGGTACGGGAAAACCAATTTTGACAGTTAAAAAGTCGTAGCGCTTTGGGGTCACGTTTTTGGATCAAATTTTCAATTCATGTGTTCTGTCCGGACGAGCCGAAGTCTCGAAAAAGTGTTTCATCTTTTCACTAGTTTACATATATAATCATCATTTTAAAATAATTGTACTTTTCTGAAAAGCTAATGCCGCGCAAATAAAACACAAAGGAATTACTCAACTTTGTCACTTCTCTAAAGTCTCAATACCGCTCAACAGAAATATTTTGACAATAATATAAAGATACTATTGGATTCGTCAAGATTTGAACTTTCTAAAACTGCCTTCAAATCAAACGTCACTCTTACAGTTTCAAAAATATAAAGGTTTTTGTAAACCCTTGCAATTGGACATTTTTCAAACAATGAAACAGCACATTTTGCATTTGAGATATCTCTTACAATTCAATATATTTGTAAAGATATGTTTCTATCGTTTTGTAGGCCAAACTTTAATCTTTCGTTTGGTGTAAAGTAAACATCATTTACAGTTTCGATGTTATTCGTACAGCAGTGAGAAACACAGACTTTTGTTGAATTCAATACACATTGAGAACTCATTGCAAGTCTTGTTCTCACGGTCATATTGTATTCGCTTGATCCGCAAGAACTTTTGACAGTTTATTCTAATTTTGCGGAACAAGTAATACAATGTGAAATAAGTTTACAAAATGAGAATTTAATACAGATAGATTCTATGATTTTTTTATTCTCTACACTTTCTCATATTTTATTTTTGGCCAAAGGATATATTCCTAAATTACTATTCAAGGAAGTTTTGTTAGCAGTCTTTTAGTAGGAATATACAAACTGGTGTTTTGAAAATAAGAAATTTGAAATTGATAAATATTTTTATACAGTATTATTTAGAACTAAATTAAAAAACTTTTGTACATTTTGAAAAATTACAAAAAATGTTTACAAGTTTTTATGTAGGCCTAAAGTTGAACTTTTCCTTTTCTTACTGAACATTTTTTGTTTCTTGAGCTAATACCTACTTTGTAAATTTTGTATCAATCAATTTATTACTGGCATATATAAATTCTTTGAACCTTTCTCTACAAAAAAGCTATGGCACACTTTTGGATTGGTTTATAATTACTATATTAGGCGAATTTTTTTAAAATATGCTTGCACATGCACCGGAATGGCTTGGCATTGCAAAAAATTTGCATGAACAGTTTAAGGGTTTAATATTTACAATTATCTAAACTTATATCATTAATAAACAAGTAACTTATTAAATAACAAAGGCCTCAAATTACTGCCCTTGGGAACAATGGTCCCTGTTATAAACTATTAGATTTAAAACCATAATAAGTTACATATTGATACCTAAAACACAGATTTATTTTTTTAAGCAAAGTGATGTGAATGAGTTTGTCAAATGTTTTCGCAAAATCAGTGTATACTACATCCAATTTCCCTCTATTAACCAGTATCCTAGATGTGTAATTTACAAAATTTGAGAGATTAGTATTAATGGATCTACCAGATAAAGCTATGTTGAGCCCAATGCAAATACGGTTTCAATAAATTAATGTAAATATCAAACACTTTAGTGGGAGTTGAGAGTATCTGAATTGAGTACAGAACTGTAGTTGGTGATATCTAATTTGTTAGATACTTTATGTACATGAATAATTCTGGTAAATTTATAATAATTCGGAAAAATGTTCGTGGAAAGGTTCAGAATAAAAATAAAACAATATAAACTGGGATAAGATCTGGAGTAAATTATCGTTTTGAAAATAACCTTTGAATTGCAGATGCAACCTGATCAATAGTTATATGGGAAAAATTAAAGGTTGCATTCCTGTCATAACAGGCAACAAAAGTATCTCCTTCCAGTTTAACTGATCCAGTTTGTCATATACAGAACACAAAAGTATTTTGCAAAGACATCAACAATAGATCAACTGTCCTTAACCCTTTGCACTCTGATAGAATTTTTAATATAAAAGTCCTCTGGGCTCGGATGGCCAGTAGTGCTGGCCACAGCCATTTCTTTGTCAAGTATGAATTGTTGGTGCAAGTTACGTTCCTCTCCGATCGGATGGCCAGCAGTACTGGACAAGTTAAAATCCCTCGAACACCCGGATGGCTAGCAGGACTGGCCACACAAATCTGATCTGCATTAATTTATTTTTAGTAGTTTTATTTTGTCTGAATTGTGCTGAAATCTAGAATCCAAATCTTAAACTAATTAATTCCCGCTTTTTTTCTGGTCTGTTTTGTATAAAAACGTAGCAATATTCGTTGCATTATAACCTTACCAGCAGTTTAGTTTTATGTTGTGGTGGTCTAGGCTAATGTTTTAAAATTTTGAAGTATTTTATTAGAACAAAAGTTAATTAGTTTATTATTGCTTTTAAGTGCGTTTGGTTAAACAAGTACTTGATTTTGTTTTATTTTAAATTACCAAAAATGTTGTTAGATAAGTTGTATACAATGGTTTATTTTAGTCATTAAAATATATCATAACTTTATATTTACAGCTAAACCAAAAACTCACCAATAACAATATAATATATCTACTTTTCTGTATGGCAAAATAAAAGCGTTACTAAAAGCCCATGATTTTGTTAAACAAGAAATAAATACCCACTAACATTTCAGATTGTAGTGAAAAATAATTCAGAGCTGTTAACGCCGCAAAGACAAGTTGGCGGCAGAGCTGACAACAGTATCGTAAGCGGCCAGTCAGGCTGGCCATCCGAGCTGTGAGGATGTCTAGTTAGATAAATATTCAGAGCTGACTGAGAATATCGTATGGCTAGCAGAACTGCCCATCCGAGAGCAAAGGGTTAAGCAGCTTGTCATTACACACAAAATCATTTCCAGTTACTGCCCCACTACTCTCTGCATTCGACTATATTAAAAACTGTTTGGGATCATCTACAAGAGAGCATTCAAGATTTGTTACATACATTGTTTAACCCTACACCTACAATATTTTGCTAAATAATCATTACTGCCAGATTTAATAGATTTTGTCCTCAATTTATGTTTAAATTTTAACTATCAATAATTTCTAAAGTAAACCAAACCGGGAACTTAAACTTAATTAGGGGTTTCTTTTGGGTGTAGTATTTATCTATGACTAAATTAATTAATTTATAAAATTCAGAAACCGCAGTATTGTCTTGACAATTAAAGACATCCTTCCAATTGCAATCTTTAAGAACAAAATAAGTACCACAAAAGTTGGTTTTTGTGAATTTATAAACAATCTCTTTAAGCGCTTCCATACGTCACCGACTTCATCCTCGAACTACACCCTAGAGAGGAAGGTTTGTGTGGTGTACATCCCCCCAGTATAGAGGCTTGGAGGTAAATAGTTATAGAACAAACTAAGCTCTAAAGTGAAGGGTTTACGAGATTTGCAAAAAACCTATTTCGGTTGAGACTTTTTACCATATTTAGAGCAAAGGGTAATGAACGACTTCCAACAATCAGACCTTTGTTTTTTTTAATTTTCCAGTTTGAGTATTTGTTGGTCTAATTTTACTGTAATAGTAGTCTTCCTATGAAGGTAAGAAGTTCCTGTTGAAATCAGTTATTAGGAAGGATGTGAATTATAAGCTACGATTGAAAAGTTGTTGTATATCTCTTGTTTAAACTTAAGTTACTTTTATTATTGAAATACGAGTTTACTAGTATGTTGATACATTATAAGAATTGAATTGGTGTAGTTGGATGATGTTTCGGTCTACTTATTACATTTGTTTTATATCCATGACTTGTGTGGAGCTGCACTAAGTAACATCCTCTCGCCTTGATGTTGCTTGAAGAAGTTATTTTTAAATCTTATGAAACCCAAGATGGTCAGTCTTGCCAGCTTGTATATTTATTGCTAATTATTTCTAAGACATTATTTATTATTATTTTATGTTATCTTGTATTCAATACTATTTTTTAATATTAACGTTTTACGGGCAGAGCTTGGTACTCTAACGTCACTTCCATAACCCTTCTGATTGGACTTTGAAGTATGGCCTATATAAGTTTGATTCAGACTTGTTATTACAAGTATGCAATTATTTTACCCACTGTTTGTAACTTAACATTGGCCGATTGGATTTTAATTTTTAAAGAAGCTCTTGTTCGTTTTGTTATTCCTAACTCGTACGAATTCTAATGTTAATTGTAAGTTAGGTTGTTATGTTCTCAAGTTATTTCACTTTCACTTGATCACTTTAACTTGTCTTGATTGATTGCACATTTTTAAGTTTTTTCAATTCACTCTGTTCATATTAATGGAAACGAAATAATATATTTCTGACTTTTGTTTACAATGTTTTTTGGCAAAGTTATGAGCTTCTAAAAATTGCTGATTTGTTCTCTTCTTATTATAATCATTTATCCTTCTCATTAGCTTTCATAAATTATTCACTTTGTATTACATTTGCTCTTTATGACTCAAATTATTACTATTACATCTTAATTTTACTCTGTTGTCTTCTATTTTTATTTAATTGTCATTTATTTTGTAGTTATGGTTTATATTAAACCACTGACCTGAGAAGTGGTCAGAACATTAAGTAATTGCGTTATCCGAAAACTTAAATGTGTCATCTGAAACCGCAATAGTGTTCCAAATACAATAAGAGGATCATGTGACTGATCTATAACAGATAATTTATTAATCTATAATAGGATCGGGGTCATTTCCAATGTAAACAAATATGGGCCTACTACCCATATAAACTAAAAAAACTGTTATTATGCATAATAAGTATCCAGTAATAGCTGTTATGTGTTTTTAATTCTTGTGTTTTTAATGTACGACAATAGGAATACCTCAGCCAGCATTAATCACTCGATAATAGCGTAGTGCAAACCACAAAAAAACTTAATATTGTGATGGTAAGTCTTGTTAATAGAAATTTAGTATCAAATGCATCGATTTAAATTAAGCTATAAATGAAAATACGTCATGTATTATAGACTGTGAGATTCATAAAACTATTAACTATAGACTGGTAAGTTCTAAACTTGATACATTTTATTTTACTACGAAGAACATAAATTTAATAAGGATTGCTTTTACTATTTCTTAAATTGTACTAAATATTATATTATAATACTAATTATATTTATATATTATTTTTGTAACTAAACACAGTAGCTGTTGATTTTATTTATTTATTCAAACAATTAGCTAAAAAAATGTATTTTGATTAGAAAATACAAAATAAATTAACAATAAAAGGACAGCTAAAAAGTAATTAGTTTTGTTGAATTTGTAAGTAGGATCCTTACTTGAGCATCAGGTAACATTGCTATTTTCTTGTGTTCATTTATCATAGACTTCATATTATCAGTGATTGCTTCAATTCCATGTATGTTAACCCAAGAACGAAAACACCATCCATTGTGGAACTGAGATCCTATTAAAACTATATTCTCCTTTCCTTCTGGCTCCTTGAGTACCCAAACTGGTACATCTGGCTTCAAATACAGATTGGAAGTACCCAAACAAAGTCTAAATCAACATAATAGTTATCAATTAAACAAATACACCAATAGAGACGAGTTAGACTAAAAGCTCTGTAAAGAGTACAAGGACAAGATTTTATGAGATATGTACTAACAGGTATTTCACTCAACTTTTCTATTTTTAACTTTTTTATGAAGAAAACCCAGAATGATTAACATCAACTGTTGACAAGGAGCTATGTGCCATTGTCTGTTGTACTCCCAAATGCTAGTAACTACTTTATTATAAAGTATAAGCATTCACAAAAAACCTAAATAACACTAAAACTAGTTATTTAAATAAAAATATAGTACTATTATTTAGCAAACACGAATTATAAAAAAACTGAGATGGAGGGACACAACAAGAAAATAGTGTAAAAAGACTATTATGAAAAAGCTATTGCAAGTGAGGTGCACTTTGGAAATGCTATTGCAATCAAATATTAATAACAGCCTAATCATTCAGCAACAGCACTAAGAATTAATTCAATAGACTGTACCAATACTCTTTCCAAAGAAACAACTGGGGAAAAACAGATCTAGAAAAACATTTCAAATTGTAAAAATTGGGATTCAGTTACCCTTGATGTTCCATTGCAACAAATGTTAAGCAATCATTCACATGTGAAGCAATCAAACAATCACAGTGGATGGAAACTGCCATTATAGGTACACTAGGGGAGACCCCTGCATCCTCTGCACGCCAACCCCTGATGGAACCTTCTAAAAACATGTTATGTTTTATTTATAATAAAGGTGTAGGATTAATAATAACCTCAAAACTAAGATGGTAAATCATGTTAAATTATTTCATATATTTTATAACAGTTATAATAAAGATTAAAAGAACCAACAAGGCTCAGGAGTACACTTAATCAAAAACCTAACCAAAAAGTTACTCACTATCAATTACCGTATATTATCAATAAGTATGCCTACCACATGTCTTTATTTATTTTTAATTGGGATGTAACATAGTTTTTTCTTATTTTTAAATTCTGTAACACAAGTTTTTATTGGTTTGTATGTGTTGAAACATGTGTTGGTTCAGTATAGGCCTAACTTAAAATAATATTTTGTACTAAAAGCTGGACATCCGTATCAACTGTATTATCTGTTATTTAAAAATCATTATTTACTTTCAGGAAAGCAGCTGGTTTAGTTTGTTTCTTATTATAAACAGCTGTTTTGTATAGAAATGTTTTTATTACCTCCTGAATACTATAAACATAATTATTTACATCCACGAAAGTAGCTGGATTAGTTTGTTTCTTATTATAAACAGCTGTTTTATAGAAATGGTTTTGAAATTAGTTCCATGTTAATCTTGTGGAGAAACCCCGACCTTTGAGATTAGCTCACGCCATTAAGGATAAGAATTTTTAACATCTGAAACCTTATTGCAAAACTTCGAAATGAGACAAATTTTTTGATAACTCAAACATTAAATTTGGTCCAGAAATAAGAGAGGAGTTTTGTTCACAAAATACTGCTTCACGTATTATATATAAAGATTTTAATATACTTTCTCCATCTGTGATTTATTTGTTGATCTTTTTTACACAAAGTTTCAGAACTTATGTACTACATCAAAATGTTTACTCAGATTTATTAACTAAATGACAAAAGCAGCTTTAACGGAAATACTCATTTGTTTTTGTTGGTTTTGTTTTTAATCCACAATCTACCTAAATTGAACTTGATAGACCATGTAGGTCTATAAAGCATGAGCATATTACAATCTTCTAGGTACGTATCTAAGTACAATCTTGTATGTGTTTAATTGTAATAAAACCACCACACAAAAGCCAGTGTGATGGTTTACTGATCTGCGTCAGAAATCAATGTATAAGCATAGAATGTCCACAGCAAATTTGAGAAATTAAAATTTTCTCCTTTTGACAGCATGCTTGCATGGATAATATACACCCAGTATCCTTCTTTTCCTCACTTTGTTGGTAGTATGGGATATCCAATTTTTTTTAACTGGTTTTAAATTGCATGTTTTAAACAACAATTTAAAAATTTAATAATATTAATTACCTACAAACATTTTAAGATTCTATGTTATTGAGTTTAGTAACTTTTTTAGTTCAGAGAAATTATAATTACCTGGCTTCAGTTGCATTTAATGGAGCATGAAAATCCTCTTCAGTCTTTAAAACTTTATTTTCGAAAAAAATTGTGTCATCCAAAGTGATACCTTCGGTAAATGGGGACTCAAGAGGCTGGCCTGTAACTTCAAATTCTGGAACAAATATATGGCATTTGACACTTCATGAAAGAATATGATATATACACACACTAGAGAAGACCCCTATTGCTATGTATGCCTACAGCTTTGCTACCTTTTCACAAATTTCATAATTTCTTTTAAAAGTTGTAAGATTAATGACAATTTTGAAACTAATTTGGTAAATTATATTAAATATCTAAAATTTTTCATTTAACCTAAAGTTGAAGTAATAATAACCTAAACGAAAACCTGACCTACAACAAATGGTTTGAAAGTATGAAATCAGCTGTTAATAGAAATGCCTTCATGGAAGTTTAGAGGTAAAGAGAGTAAAGCAAACAGCTGATTACTGTAACAACACTAACCATTTTCAAAATTGGATGAGCTATGTATTTTAAATTGACTAATATTTTAATTCAACAAATAATAAGCCTAGTTATGAAAATATTTATAGGCATAAACTTTCCATATAGTTATTTGTAAATTAAAGAATTTTTCTCACCAACTTGAGACCATACCTTTTATACATAGATTCACAATACATGGTACTAAGTGAATAGTTTTAAAAACATTTTACTTATCAGCTCAAATTATACTGGTAGATTCGTACTTTTTAATTTTAACAGGTAAAAACTGAGATTCCAACATTGCATAACACAAAGTCATAGTTATGACAAAATTAGCTAAAAACAAAATAAGAAGTTACAGTGCTGTAAATGGGCCTATAATTATAAACAAAGCAAACAAAACTCAAACTAATTAACACAATAAAACAATTTTAAAAATTAAGAAAGGGAAACAAAAATCTTATAGGTTTACTATGTTAATATTGACCATACAATTTCAACCAAACAGAAACAATAAATTTATTTATGAAGTTAAAACATTGCTGCATACTAGGATCAGCTTTAGCCCTCTTCTGGTGAAACAGACATACCTCAGTATGTTGACGATTAACAATATGGTATCTCAAGAATATATTGTTAAAGGAATCGTAAATGCATCCAATGCCAACTTGTCATAGAAAGGAAAAATTGATGATCTTAAGCAATGATGGAGCCATGATGGTGGTGTGGGGGTAAGTCCCTGATAATCAAGCTTCTAACCCCAATCTATAGGACTTTTTTTTACACCCCCAACCACTTTTGAACTTTTTGTAAGCATGGTGGTGTGCTGCATTCTTAGTTAGCGTTAAGCGAGTAAGATTTATATTATTGTTGGCTGCAGATTTAACAAATATCTGGTAGCGGCAGGACCAAGGTGTCTGTTAGGTAATCACTCCCATATAAAGAAAAAAAGCACTTCTCCCCAGCTTTTGCTTTGGCCTCGTTACTTGAGTCTGGCTCCAGCAAAAGGTCAACGAGTTCCATAAGTTGGGATTTTTGTAGAAGATATTAGCAAACTTGATTTTACCATGGCCAAAAGGAGCCGAAGTCGTGTCACAAATGCTGAATGCATGAATAAAAAGCACTGTCCCTGGTGAATGTTGAGTGGTTTAATGGGTGAACGAGGAGCTTGAGTAATTTAAAAATAACAACAATACACTAATTTGCACATATCTACGTTTAATAATCAAACACATTATTGGTTGTTTAGACACTAAGACCACACCCACTATTATAGAGGTATATAAATATATAGCTTAGTCCTAGGTTAAACTAGTTATAAGTTTTTAATTATAGCTCATCATGTATCACTGAAGATGACAACTTTGTCGTTGAAACGCATTTGATTATTAAACGTATGTGTTTGAGAATTAGTGTATTGTTATTATTTTAAAATAATTCCTTTTCACTCGTCAAGCTCAAAGTTTATTAAAAGTTTGAGTAATGACAACAGCCGGCTTCACCTTTGCTACTTTTCTGGAGGTAGATATTAGATGCACTTGTACCTAAACTATTGAGCAGGACGAGGAGGTCCACATCTTCTACTTCTGCGATCACACGGTCAAATGTTGAACTTTTGGATAGTGCCATGTTAATGATATCCCAATCAACGTCTTCTTCCGCTACTTTCACTTGTATTCCTTGCTGCTCAAATAATTCGCGAAGAAGTGTGATTAGGCGCCTCTTGTTCTCATTGGCCAATACTTTCTTCTGAGGTAGTTTGATGATGGTGGATTCCCCGAAAGTTATGTCTTGCATAATTGAGCAGCACAGCGTCGAAGTCTTTCAGCACTTTTGGTGTTTTTGTTAGTCGCCTCCTCAGGATAACTGTTGAAAACAATCTAGACGTTTCTACCAAAGTAGTTTTTAATGTAGATGATAAAACTTGAGACAATGGCTGTTACAGAATTATTGCACTACCAAAGAACTTTATGCAAAAAGTAGCCACCATCCAAAACAACATAAGTGTTGGAATCAATTAGAATGTGTGATTTTTTGGTTGTACACACCCTCTAGAAAATTGTCAGTAAAACTACTATATTGTTTTAACAGAGCTGGTGATAGATACTTACTTTGTCCATGCCGTTAAAGGTTGCTTTATTAAACGTGTTTCCAACTATTTTCCTTCAGTTCCCAGTTGTTGGGCCAAATAACAATTTATGTCTGGTCCTCCTATAATCCTCCTACTAAATAGCAACTTATCAGTAATGGGGAATGGAGGATGGCGAATCAAAAGGTTTTTGGTTTTTATGCAACAGCATTATCTCAAATGTTGTAGAAGGCCTCATATTAACATAGTGTTTACCTGTAGGACATGAGATGTGACAAAAATTTCCAGTCCCTCGCATATGTTTACCAAGAACCCCATTCATATTGTCCACCGTGCCAATACACTGCTCGAGATTCCATGCCCCTGTGTCAATCCACCGTAGCTTTTCATAGACCTCATCAGCTTCTGTTCAATTGTCTAGTCTGACCACAGGCGGGACCAAAACTTATCAGATCAACGGATTGTAAAAAGTCTCCTTCTGAGAACGTCTTAAACTCAACTGGGTCCATCCGTTGTTTTAGTGCCATAATATCTTGCAGATAAAATAGTTGGGCACTTATTGCGAAGAAATAGTGACCAGATGAATTGAAAAAGGTAGCATTTTATGGACAGGTGGAAGTTCCAATCACCTGTACGCTCTGCCTGGATGAATAGTTTTACAAGAGTAGACATGCACAAACTATTTGGGACATACGAAAATATTTGACCCACAGCTTTGATGTGGCACTATTATCTTTCAATTTATGCAATGCAGCTTAGAAATTGGCTCTTGAGATTTGGTAAGCCTCATTTTCCTTTGCAAGCAAGACGAGAGATCTCTCACTCTCACATAGCATATACTTTAAATTTTAAGCACGTTATCATTTTAATAATTATGTTACTATGGTTATATAGATCATAATAATAATAATGCCACATTTACTAAATAAATGGTTTATTTTTAATTTATCGTCACGCGGACATAAATTTCCTTGTTATTAATACATGTAGTATAATCAAAATTAAATTAAATATTAATAAATTAAGACAAAGAAACTTATTTGATCGGTATAAGCTGGATGAGGAAGATCTTTGATGGGCTCCAAAAAATCTGTTTTCATTGATTTTCCTAAATTCCATTTTTAAAGGTTTTTGATTAAACTCAACTCTTGAGAGAAGCATTGGACCTACAGGTTCCTGTCAAAGCTAAAGTTAAATAAATCTACTTCAACTTTGTTACCTTTGACTTTTCTCATGGGAGGAGTACTTTTAACAATATTTAAAAAAATTACATACTGAAACAAAATTTTTTTACTTTTTTAATATTTGTATCTCGAACACTACTAACTGCACAGAGCTCGCTTGAGCATCAAATTGTAGGGAATTTAGTTTAGTTTAATAAGGTAATATTTTTGGTTGTAGGTAATATTTTCTGTCAGAACCATACTGTAGGAAATATTGAGTAAAAACTTAAAATAGTGCGAAAATTTCAAAGATTTTAGGCTACTAAGCACTGGTCTTTGGAAGTAGCAAATTGTGAAATTTGGTTTTTACTATTGTTTAAGGTCCAAACAACAACTCATCACTACTATTTGACCTTTTGCAAGGTAGAGCCCTTTTTATGTCTATATTAACTGGATTATTAGTTAACTTACGCTCAATTAATGTTGCTGTTAATATTTTTGTTTTTTAAGGTAAGTTTCATTTAATTTAGCTGTTATTATCATATTATGCGTGTTTATTGTTTAATATTCTCTACAAATTCCGTAGTTACTTGAAATTTTCTTTAAAATGGTTATTTATCTAAAAGAAATTTTGAGGTTATTTCTATTCTTCTTTATACCTTTATGAATCTTATTTTTCACTGTTCTTTTCAACCTCAAAAACAGAACCTTTTACCTTTGATATTTATTTATCCTTAAAATGTTACAATGGGTTTATTTCAGAAGCAATTAATAAGTGAAACTTATTTTTTCTTAATCCAACATGCAGGAAGTTTTACCACTTTTCATGAAAATGCTATTAGTTAGTAGTAAGAAGCATTCAACATATTATATGAATTGATAACACAATTAATTTAAATATATAATATAAATCACGAAAGAGGTTAAACTCTTTAACGCTCATAGTGCCAGACTGCACAAAGTGACGTTCTCTCAGGTGCAAGATGCAGCCATTTCGAACATATGCAAGAATTGCATAAATTTGCATATTCCGTTATTTAATACTCTTAAAATCATCCAATCGTAATAAAACCGGCACTGTTGGAAAGGCAATCAATTAAACTTTAAATTTTGTATTTAAAACTTTTTCATAAAACGTATATTTACATACGTAATTATAGTTTTAAAATATGCAGATTAGGTTACAGCTGTTTCCGTGCGCGAATATGCATACAATTGTACTGTTTTCCCACTTCTTACAAGTCCAAGACCATCTACAGAAGAATTTCTATCGAGATTATGAATAATATACCATTGGATTTGTCAATATTTTATCTTTCTAATAGTGCCTTCCAATCAGATGTCACTATTTTACACGATTTATGCCGTCGATTTCTGTAAACCTTACGATTGGACAGCTTTTCAACCAATGAAACAGCCCATTTGTCAACCGAGATAACGCTTACTATATCATATGTGTTGACAGATTTATTTACACCATTTTATAGAGAACAGTTTGATCTTTCTAATGGTGGGAATTAAACTAGTATAAAACAGTTTTTTGTTTGTCTAGACAGTAGTGAAAAGTACATAATTAGAGCGGTCTGGTGTGACAGACTGCTCCGTCTCGTTCCCATGTAATTCAACGCACAATTCTTGTAAGGCCTTTACCGACGGCAAAATGTCATTAGATTCATGTCATTTTGTTATTCATTAATTCAAATAAAGATAACTAAAACACTTTTGTGAACTAAGGAAAGACAAGTATACCGTTCTTTTCTTTGATTTATCTTCTACACTTTGTTATAATAATATTTCATTTTTGGGCAAAGCATATATTAGTAAATTACGTTTCAAACTAGGCCTAGTTTTGTTAGCAGTTGTGTATTTGGAACAAAAAAACTGTTTTTTTTTTTAATAAGAAATTTGAAATTGATAAATGTTTTTGTTTTTATACAGTTCTATTTAAAACTAAATTACAAAACTTTATTAAGCTTTCGAAAAATTACAAAAAATGTTTACTACTTGTTACGAAGGCCTAAAGTTGAACTTTTTCCTTTCGTTACTGAACATTTTTTTGTTTCTTGAGCTAATAACTTTTACAATGTTATATCAATAAATTTTTTAAATACATATATGAATTCTTTGAATCGTTCTCTACAAAAAAGTTACAGAACGCTTTTGGATTGGTATAGAATTACTATTTTTGGCAAATTTTTTAAAATATGCTTGCGAAACACTAAAAACCGGCTGGCCTATTTGAGCTATAACCAGGGCATTAGTAGGGTTACTGTGAATTTGATGTGAAGCATTAACAATGTAACCCATCCTCTGTTATATATCATCTCCAAATTAAAAAAAAGCAGAACTATAAGCACTAGCAATAGGATTTTTTTAAATGTCCCAACTATAATTTTCAAATAATAATTTTACCAAAACTAATTTCTTTGTAAAAAAAAAAACTTACCTGTAGGACTGCACACAGAACTAAGTTTCAGAGAACGATAAAACGATTCTTGTACTTTTTCCTGAAAATATAAAGTTGCAAACATTTTATTTTTATAAAAAATACATTTTAGAAAAATAAACAGAACATCAAATTCATTAATAATTCAAAAAAATAGAACAGAAAACTAAATCATCCTAGACGTGTAAATAGGCCATTTAGTAAAAATTTTATATTATTTTTACAGAAATATTGTTTACCGAGCAATATCAATTCAGGGTATTCGCATAATCCTCTTCGCATGTTGGCTGAGTAAATTTTTTTAAATATCTTAAAAATTTTAACTAAAAAAAGGTAAAACATTTGCATTTTCCAGTTTAAAAAAAAATTAATCTCAGAAAAAATACTTTTTAAAAGGATGAGTAAAGGTATATAGTTAACATTTCTCTTATGACTGGTTAACAAATTGTTTTTACTTCTGGAGAGTTTGATACACAGAGCATTTAGACCAGTCAAAAGATTTTTTTATGCTAAAAAATTTAACAAAAAACCGATTGCGTTATGACTTGAGGAATAGTGTAGATGGAAACACCATCTTCGGAAACAATGATTTTTTAGTATGAAATTTTTTAAACAAAAACCGTATAAAATTTGTCTTATTTGGTTTTTCATTTATATTTTGTACATCATTGGATAAAACACTAAAATTCAATGGAAAACAAGTAGTAAATTTAAAACCTTTAAATAAGACTTTGTAAATCATAATCGATGCATTTTTTACTTTAAAAAATAACAAAAAACATGGAAAATTGATTTTTTCAAAATTTTTATTTTGACATTTTAATAGTTAAAGCTATGGAATTGTGTAAAATAACAGTTAATGGCATGTAGACTAACCATGCACAAGGTGGGTTAATCATATATTTATTCTGCATTATAACTGTTTAAACAATTGGAACGTTATTTGAAAAAATACAAGTAAATGAATTGTTATGTCCGATTAAAATTTTTCAAACGGATATAATCATAGATCATAAATAATAAAATAGCTCATGCATGCATACGGCGGCTGTATGGGGAAAAAAAGGATGTCGGGAAAATATGCGGGGTAGCGCTAGGGAGAAGTCATTCAAGGCATTGGTGCTACACACCGCTTTCGTCGTTTCCCCCATAGATCGCTCCACTATCGTCGAATTTCCAGTGGATTGAAATAATGCATTGGATCGGAGTTCTATTAGGTTATCTAAATAAAATGATATAATGAAGGTAGATATCATTTCATATTTTTATAGATATAGTTTCATTTTTTTTTTTTAAGTTAGATAAAATAAGCTTCAAAAGTCAAAAGGTATATTTCAGATTTCCGTAAAAATGCTGAGAAGTTGGTTAAAAGTGGTCCTGTGCACATCTCTAAACACACGAGTCATAGGTCGGAGTCAAGTAGAGTAGAGTTGGTGAGGGAACTTCTCCACCGTTGTAAGCTGCAGCTCCGTTTTAAATTTTTAAAAAATGCAATTTTCTTTGTTTTTTAATTTTTCTCATTCAAAATGCTTATTAAGACTTACAAAGTCACATTTTAAATGTTTTTAAATTGACTACATTTTTTAAAATTGATTTAATGATAATTTAAAAAATACAGTAGACCCCTCTTAACCGGTCAGGTCGGGACCGAGACCCTGGCCGGTTACGAGTTTGGCCGGTTGATCCGAGGTTCCCGTAAAAAATAGATTTTAGTTCAAAAATAGTCTACAGTACATATTTCATAAATAATAAAGGAAATAAGACGTTATTGCAACTGATTTTATTGTATGTACTATACATACACACACAAACACTAACAAATTACATGTAAACATTTTAACTTCCCTCGCCTCCTTTTCTCCCCTGCCTCCGAGAAATAAAAAGATGAAGAAAGAGAAACAAAGGATGCCGCTTGGTTAATTGATTCCAAGAAAAAATAATACAGTTGCCGTGGGAAGCAAGATTTGATCCCCCCCCTCTTGCTTCCGCGGCAAGAATCAATCGACAAGGCGGCTTCCTTTGTTACGCTCCTCCTCCCACCTTTTCCCTGCCACAACATTAACACATACAGTAGCACAAATAACATTGCGTCATCCCGAAATGTCCGTCAAATAATCGATGTTTGAGACTTCGGCCAGTTAATATATTTGATTTTGTTGTTTCTTGAAATAGGCCGGTTAAGCCGAGGACCGATTGATCCGAGGCCGGTTAAGAGGGGTTCTACTGTATAAGCAAAAACCCGCAAAAAAAGATGGATTTTTCACGGTTTTTGGTGTTTACAAAATTCCCCAATACAAAAATCATTGTTTCCGAAGATGGTATTTTCATCTACAAACTATTCCTCAAGTCGTAACGTAATCAATTTGCTGTTAAATTTTCTCTTGCTCTAATGACTGGTCTAATTACAAAATCTGGAAATTGATCCCCTTAATCAGTACTCAAACCTAATAACATTAATATTGAGGGGTGTCCAGAAGGTAACTTACTTTTTTCAATAAAAAACCAACTAAAGAAAAAGAAGAAATTTTGTTATATTTATGCACTAGCTGATCCGTACGGCATTGCCCATGGTGGTTGGTATTTTCAGTCTTTTTAACGCAATTGTATTCTTTTTAAGTGTTCGTTGAATACCCGTGTGTATCCTACTGTGGTCATGAAAAAAAAGATTATGCTATTTAAGAAAGCATTGAAAATTTTATTCCTGTAAACTACTATCTAACACGAAACAGCTTTAAGTATATCGTTTTAATTTAAAGTTTTACTAAGTTTTACTTTCACTTAATTACATTGGCAATGTTGAGAGCATGTAGGATATTATGGTAGGTTTCAACTTCCGCTTTATTGCCAGTCAAGGCTTTTTTGTACCTAATTCATCCCTCAGATTTCCCCCCCTACTCAATTGTTAGGACCTCTCTGTAAACTAAATTCCTGGTTTTCCTCTCAGGCTGAAGGATTACCAAGCTGTCAGGAGAACTGACTCTGGAGCACGCAATGTACAACTGGCAATGGGAGAAACAGCCATTCCGCAGATCTATGCCAGCTACTCTCAAACTCTATCCCTGTGCCTTGTTAATAGTCATAGCATAGCAAAGTGCAATTGGAAACTGTAGCCGTTTAAATTGAACTTGGTAATCAGTAGGGATGAGAAGAATGCGAGGGATGAAAACAGTTTCTCTCTGGCCAACGCCTGTGAATATTTTCGCTTCAATGATGTGTCTGAACAGAGCTGTCACCTGCAATCTTGTCCCATTGCACAGTTTTGGAGGATTAAGGTTACGCAACAGCATTATTAGAGCACCAATCTTAAGAAGGACATGAGGTGGTAATCCTGGTGGATTGAGGGTGTGCAAAAACTCCACAAGATAGTGTACAGCATCGTCAACATCCACCACTCAGTCCACAGACTCATATTTTATTTTCTCAGTTGAGAGCTTCTCCAATAACATAAGGTTTATAGAAATTGCTGAGTCATTGGTTCGAGTGGGAATAGCTCTCTCTTTTAGCCAAGAACCATCATGACTTTGGGTTTGACAAATGTCGGGATATACTTGGCCAATTAAGCTGATAAGATCTTCCACCACAGAGCAAAGGTTGTCAGGTATGTTTATTTTTCCTTCCTTTTCCGCCAACTTGCCATCACCAATATTTAGAAGTAACTTCGAAAACTCCTCTGCTCTCAAGTCACCCTGAAGACGAACACGCATATTCATTTTTAAGGACAGGACTTTAATTTTGGGCCATAAGATTGATGATTTGAGACAAGCTTTCACCTCATCCGCTCGTGTGCCCCGCGGTACCACAGGTAAGGTCTGTCTGAAGTCACCAGCCAGAAGCACAATCACTCCACCCATTATTTGGTTATGGTTCCGCATGTCCTGGAGTGTTCTGTCTAGTGCCTCAACAGCTCCATTGTGTGCCATCGTGCACTCGTCCCACACAATAAGTTTAGTATTTTAAAGAACCTGAGCCATTTCACTTTGCTTAGAGATGTTACAGATTGCAGACTCACAGCAACTTAAATTAAAAGGCAACTGATCAAGCAATGTTTCCTGTACTCCTAACAGTGGCCAGTAACAAATTAATTAAAAATGTTTTTCCAGTGCTACCAGGAGCATCTAGGAAGAACAGACCGTGAGAGTGTGAATCTATGCTGTACATGATCTCATCATAAGCTTTCTTCTGTTCTTTATTAAGTTTTAGGATGTTATTAGTAACTACTTCGGACAGATGGATGGTGTTGTAAGCAGTCTCCCTAACAAAAATCCTGTTGGTAACTACAGCTCTCTGCTCTCTTATTGGTGATGGTTGGCCAGACGTGGCCATGACTATGTCTTCAAGAAGGACCTGGCAATCATTATAGACAACGTCCATGACCAACTGGGCACCACAGCTTTCTGTTTCAATTTGTATTTTCAAGTCTTCCGCGAGACATTCTCTGTGATTTTCCCATTTAGTTTTATGAGATCTCCAAGTTGACAAAATACCAACTAACAGAGAATACCTTGCGGATCTTTTTGAAAGCTTCTGCCAAAGTGCGGTCCCAGTGAGCATCATCTTCCATCAGCCCCAATGCGCGACACGCTGCTTGGAATGTAGGATGCACTACCCCTGCCACATGCTTAAGAGCTATAATGATACAGGACCACGAACTTGGTGCAATAGGAGTCGCAAATAAAAGCATTCTGAGTTGCCAGGGTGGATTGTGTAAACTCTGCCTAGAAAACATGGTCTTTCTTAACTCCTGGATAGCCTGGCACAGCCTTCCCTTTTTCCTCCTGCAAAACTTGTTGCTTTTCCAAACGTAGTATGAAGGAACTTCATTATACAAAAGTGTTTTTGTAAAACTATCGACTTTGCACAGTTCGAAAAATGATGTAAGTGTAGTTTTGGGAGGATTTCTGATGCTTTCAAATAAATTTTCTTCCGTAAAATATACTCTTTGGCCATTTTCACGGTGTACATCAAGATGCATGACTGGGGGAAACCTTTCATGTATTGAGAAGCATAGAATGCGCCAGGCTGCCTCAGAACTACTAATATAACGTCCTGTCTCGTACCTTGTCACTTCATCTAACTCTGTAACAGTGAAAGATGCTTAATCAGAGCCCTTGTTGACATACTTGCAGATGTACTTTATTGATTTAACAGAGTTACAGAACTCAAAATTAATGTGGGCTTAGAAGGTGCGAGACAGAACAGGGTTGTAAGGCACCACCCAGCGATTATCAAGATCGACACCATTGAAGTTGGCAGAGAAGCCGCCATCTGCAGGGGACCGCATGCGATACTTAGGATAGCTATCCTCCACGGTTTGAGTTTCCTTTAATAAAGGGTGAGGATATTTCTTGGTGTACATTCCTTCAACCATGCAGGGTGAGTTCCGGTTGAGAGATCCATATGGGCCGAGGATCATGGTAGTTTTGACAATATGATGGAAGATAGGGATGGTCGAGTTGTGGGTCAGGTATTTCAGCACTTATTACTTTGTCAATCGATTCAGGCCTTATCTTTTCTTCCGGCCACAGAAGAATGTGAACGTGGGGGAGGCCTCGTTTTTGGCATTCCACAGAATACATATAACAGCTGGTGTTGCCAAAGACACATCCCTGAGTAAGGAGCTTTACGATGATCTTCACTTTTAAGTGGAAAACCCGTGCTATAATGCCGTGCCTGTCATGAGGTTTTTGACATTGTTTTAAGAGCAGAATTATGTCGGTCCATTTAGGATTGCATGTAAAAGTTATGAACAAATCCGGCCGTCCGAACTGGCGAACGTAGGTCAAAGCATCTCGGGGTCCTCCAGTGAAAGATGACGGCAAGACTACCATCTTACCAAGCTTCAACAACTGGCCCCAGCCTTCGAAATGGCATCCTTCAAGTGCACATACTCTTCACTTTCTCTGATTGAAACGAATCCAGTTCAGCCTTTCAGTTTCAATTTTGGCATACATATCAACCAAAAATTGGTTGAGAAGGTTGTTTAACAGCAATATACACGATTCCTTCCTGTCGCGCTCCATTATGCTATAGCTGTAAAAGTCGGCAGCAGACACTGTTTTTTTAGAGATACCTTAGTGCTAGGGTCACGCTGAGGGATGGTGGTGTAATAACCATCTTCTCCACGACAGAACATCAGAGGGAACTGAAGAGTATCGTATGAACGGTGCGTCTCACTAATTCGTACTAAGCTGCTATATCAACAGTTTTGGTTTGAGCATAATCAGTGTTTGGGTCATACTTGAAGGCAGAAAGTTTTAGAGCAGTCCATGGTAGTAGTGCAATTTGAGCCCTTTT
The DNA here is from genome assembly GCA_018207615.1 of Philaenus spumarius. NCBI lineage: Eukaryota > Metazoa > Arthropoda > Insecta > Hemiptera > Aphrophoridae > Philaenus > Philaenus spumarius. The sequence goes on from JAGFPH010000340.1 coordinate 583,568, forward strand.
CTCATTGTAATTAATCACTGCAGCTTTGTTAATTTGAGGGTTGTTCTTTGTGTACTTGTTGACAGAATTCCTGTTTACTTCGGGGTTAGCTTTCGTATATTTATCAACAGCCTTCATGTTCACCTCGGTGTTAGCTTTCGTATATTTATCAACAGCCTTCCTGTTCACCTCGAGGTTAGCTTTCGTATATTTATAAACAGCCTTCCTGTTCACCTCGGGGTTAGCTTTCGTATATTTATCAACAGCCTTCATGTTCACCTCGGGGTTAGCTTTCGTATATTTGTCAACAGTCTTCCTGTTCACCTCGGGGTTAGCTTTCGTATATTTACAACAGCCTTCATGTTTACCTCGGGGTTAGCTTCCGTATATTTATCAACAGCCTTCTTGTTCACCTCGGGGTTAGCTTTCGTATATTTATCAACAGCCTTCCTGTTCACCTCGGGGTTAGCTTTCGTATATTTATCAACAGCCTTCCTGTTCACCTCGGGGTTAGCTTTCGTATATTTATCAACAGCCTTCCTGTTCACCTCGGTGTTAGGAGTGAACGGTTGATTGTTGGAAAACCCGTCATGGCATTCGGTTTGTTTCAGCGGATAATTTTTTGCGTTCCAACCATACCCCTAATCCCAATGATGACGGATTAGAGGGGTTCTACTGTAAACCAAATCTAGACATCTTACAAGAAACACGTTAAAAGATTGACTTCAATATATATTGATTATTGACGAGATGGATTGTTTTTTTAATAGATGCACATTTTATAGAGATGGCAGAAATTCAAATAATGCTTATAAAAAATGTTTCTTTTTATCAAATAATTGTATTTGAAATAGGCTAGACACGTTTTTAAATATTGAGGTGAAATAACAAGTGTGGCATTAATTTTGTCCAGTAGTGTATAACAGAACTGTGTGTATTGCAACTAAGAGTATCCTATAGCTCAGGCCTACTAAAATTTGTAATAAAATATCAAAATACACTTACCCATTTGTGAATGATAATGATATCTTCTTTGTTAATTCCAAAACATGATAAATACTTTGGTGGATTGGTTGCCTTGATTACATATAAATCTGTCTTCAAAAGTTCCTTAAGTTTTATACAATAATCAGAAGCCATTTTCAAAAAAATAATTAGCAGAATCTACAAAACAAATCAAGCTATTAGCCACAAAAACAATTTTTTTTTTTAAATATTAAACTTTGTTTTGAATTCTAGAGAAGTGTTTATTAAAATATCAGTAACAAATTATGGTCTATTAATCATTTGGAAAGATATAAGCAGTAGCCTACCGTTAATAGGAGAGTTGAAAAAAACGGAATCGGACAAATAAAATATAAAAATCTTTTAGAGTTTTTCTTTAAATTTGTATTTTATGGTGACAGGTTTAGATGAATCAAACATTAACATACCTTATCTGTTAAAATATCTATTTATGCAAAACAACTGTTACAAAAGTTATATTTTAAATTTTACCGAAACGGGTCGACGAACTCAAATAAAAGGGTTAAGCTAGGATTGGCAGAAAATTGTACTCAAACTGATTACGAAACAACAATTCAACAACAATAATAATAATATTATTTTATTTGAAGGACAATAATAGCACTAAAATAAAACTAAACAAACAATTAGCCAATTTATATTATTTCATTAATCTATATAGGCTAAACAACAATGTTGTAATGTCTCAAATCTAAGTAATACAAAAACATCCACTTCTAACAGTAGGCCTATAGTATTATAGCCTAGAGAACCCTATGTAAATATAAACAAACACCAGTACCAAACCCCATGAAGAAATGAAAGTAAGAAACTAAATTAGAAACATTATATCTATTATTTATGTAAAATTTGTCAAAATCATTATACAAGAACACAAGATGGTTAAAAAACGTATGTAGTTAAGTTATGTCAGCCATGTTAGTAGGCGACCAAACCATTGTAAACGCGAGTCAAGCTAAAACAAATAATGTACCATGTAATTTGAACTATAAACAAAAACACGATAATCCAATGTATGAAACGTATTCTATATTTAAGAAAATATTTATGAAACAATTATTAGTTAATTATATACCGTAGATTATTATTATTACTAAAATATTCACCATAATTAGTTTCACATATGACACAAGTAGTACAACATACACTAAATTCAAAAAAGGAAGTTATTATTTAATCGGGTAAATTAAAATTATTACAAGTAAATACATTTTATGCTTTAAACGCAAGAACAAATTAATTCTACAATTGTTTTAACCAACAAAGAAATACTTTAGGTATAAAATCCGTCGAAAACTAATTTCAAAAGAGAAAACACGCCATGTTAGGAAAACTGCAGTGACGTAATACTCCGTAACCATGGTAACGACGAAAGAAGCCTATGACGTAACATTCACGTGAACGCAGTTGTCGAATCAAATGAATGAATACAGATTTCCGGAGGCAGACATAGACGGAAGTGAACGAACCCGGCTACATCGTTTTTAAAAGTGAAGCCAAAAAATCAGTGCAAATTGAGAACTAAGCGTGGGTGGACGTATCTAATGAAATGAAGAAGTGACGCCGTTAATTGTTTTACAAAAGTGTAATCAGAACGTATAATAACTCGATATTGACTCATGTGTCCAACCAAAAACTGATAAGTATTTAAAGAACAGTGATTAAGTTTAAAACTTAAAGGAAATTAGTTAAATAAAAATCTTTACCTTTCTTCTAATCCAATTCCTTATGACGCCATTTCACAATTGTTAACTTCATGTTTAAATTCATAATTGCGTGTATGTTTAATGGGATAATTACAGCAGCACGAGTACCCCTAGCCCGAGATCAATTTGAATTAAAATAAAATTTAATTAAATTATGTATTATGGTGATGAAACTAACTTTATTCTACAAATTTTTAAATTGTTATACTGAGCTAAGCCAAACCGGAAATAGACATTTTGTTTAAATAGATATTCCTCATTATAAATAAAACAAATTCAATTCTTTCTTTCTTTCTTGTACCAAACCAAAATTATAAACCTTATGTATTTCTAGATGAATAATTTTAATTATATTAAACTAAAATTTTGTTAAATCAAATTTGTACTTATTTCAAAGCTAATATAATTGAAGCTGAACTTAGTAGGTTTCAATTATATTACCTATAGGCTATAGTATTAGTAATTAGTAATATTATAACTTTTACTCCCAACTTTGGGGCAAGTATTTAATAAAATATATTATAAATTTGGCTTCCAAATAGTGGGGCTTCTCACACAACCATTATGGTAAATATATAAATATTATAATGTAAATGTGCGTTTGTTCAAAATTATAATCTCCGAAATTTCTTCACCGATTGCTTTGAAATTTTGACACAAACTTTCATTCGAATACAAGCGTGTTTTTATATACGTTTTGAAAAACTGTAGCATCTAATGAACATAAAAACAACAAAATATATGCTCAATATTTAACAAAAATATAAGCACCATTACATATTATGTTTATTGACTATAATAATAACAGTAGTCAGCTGTTTCCTATAATATTTCCATTATCAGCTGATTTCAAACTTAAAACAATTATTTGGATTTCTAACTTTTAAGATAGGTTTTTGTGAACAACATCTGTTGAAGTAAAAACAACACACACTGTACTAAATACTTTCAATTTTTCCAAATATAATTTTGATAGATTTTAACAAATTTCCATTTAAAATCAATTATTTTGTAAGACATTCCGTTAGAATTGAGCATTAACATTTACCATGTAGCATTCATTTCGTGAATATAAATATTTTTTTATTTTTTCAAAAATTCCTGGTCAGTATAGTATCAATCACAGCCGGATACAGTCGTGTAATGAAAAAGTCGTTGTCCTTAATAAATAAAGTGTTAAACGTAATTAAGTGTGTGTAAATGTGTTAGTGTTCATAAATGTTTGTCAAATCCGTAAGGTTTTATAACAGTGTGACGAGGTATATTTTATATACGTTATATACAGTATGGTACTGATAAAACGCATGTGACCATGACCATGCGAGGATTTTGAGGGGCAGACGTAAGTAGAACAAAATATATTATTATTAAAAAGCTCACCAGTAAGATGAAGTATATTAAAACCAATAAATTTTACCTCTTTATAATATTAGTATAGATATAAATACAAAACCAATTGATATATTATTATGAAAAAAAGTAATTAATAGATAATAGTTTTAACTTTCTTTTGATATAAAATTGTGTTAATATAGGCTAGTTCATTTTAAAAATTTTTACAATCTTTCAATTTGATTTTTTATGTTTTTCTTATTTTCCAGTTCAGTTTTCAATGGAATTGAGATGTGTTAATTGATGTTTTATTTAAATTCAAATTATATCTTGAAATTAACCTCTTCGAAGTGATTTTTCAAGCGTATAGAAATATTTCATTACTTATTGTGTTGAAATTAAGCTGTACTGATTGAACTGCTTTTGAATTGAAATAGTTCGTACGTATTTTCTATTTGTACTTTACTTCATATTTTTTCCTTTTTTATTGTCCGTTAGAATAATTGAGCATTAACATTTATCATAGCATTCATTTTTTGAATATAAATATTTTTTGTATTTTATCTTTGTCATTTCAATTTATTTTTATTTTGATTTAATTATTTCGTGTGGTATTCCGTTGGAATTCAGCTTTGTCGTTTACCATGATAGCGTTCGTTTCGTGAGTTAATTTTTAAATTTTTAATAATCTT
>JAGFPH010000340.1:602310-616416 GCA_018207615.1 Philaenus spumarius
TCTTTTCAAATGGCATAATATAACATAATTACATCAAATTGAACTGTTTTCTATAATAAATTTGCAAGTTTTAGAACATCTGAACAATATTTTTAATATAATATTATTAAACCAAATTCGTTAATTTCTTTTCAACCTTTTAATAAATTAACTTCTTGAAAATGATGCGATATATGTGTGTTTCTAAAAACCAGCACGATCATCCCTCCCCGAGACAATAACAAATATAAGACACTTGATATAACAAATATTATTAGTTGTATTGTTAATAGGCCTAAATCCATAACCCATATGATTTCATACAATTTTTCTTGTGTAAACTTGTTGTACTTTCTCTTTTATTTGTAATTAAAACTGTTATTCAAACTTATATTTTGGCTACTAAAGAGGCTTATTTAATTCTAAGAATGTTTACAGAAAATCTTTTATATGATGCGCTGTATACACCATAACCAAAATTGCTGTCCATCTTAGACCCGTCTGTGTACCACACTAGATCTGTTGCCTGGTTTGATGTTAGTCACCATGTCTACACTGAGTTTTTAAGTATGGTGTTTAAGTCGGAATGTCCTGCTCCAAGCTTACCCTTCCGCCAGTCGTTCACATTCATTAGTCTGTATGCAGACCTTCTTGCCTCCCACATTATGTAGATGTCTGGAGGCGGAAGTCCAAAGAGCACCTCCATAGCAGCTGTAGGGTTACTTCTGAAAGCTGCTCCAGTTATGCATAGGCATGCAAGTCGGTGTAGACCTGTTAGTTTTTTCCCTGCATTATTTTGGCATGATTTCTTCCACCAAACCACTGCTTCGTTAGTGATTTGGGGTCAGATCACAGCTTCTTACAGCCGGAGACCCATACGAGGTTTGAGTCCCCAGGTAGTTAGAATAAAGCGTCTGGTTGTCAGCAGCACCCATTTTGCCTTAAAAATCAAGTTGTCCAGGTGAGCTTTTTATCAAGAATTACTCCAAGATAAGTTCTGACGTACTATACGGCAACTTTGAACGCATTTGCAATGTAAAAGGCAACACCAAACTCATGTCACAGCCTGTTGTTGTGGAGGTGTTCTGATAACTTTACTCTTCCTTTTGTCAGGTTTCTTGCATCGAAAGTTGTTCTTTTATTTCTTCTCTTTTAATCAGTTTAACTGTCTCCTTTCTATCTAAATTACCAATAGATAGCATTCTGGTTGTTCGCTCATCGTATATAAACCTTAACTCAATGTCAAGCGTTTGTTTTACTCTCTCACAATAATTGCATTTTACAACCACTGGACATGACAGTTATAGTTAATTGGTTTATTCAAACATGTACAAGAAATTTCATAGTAGATTTACAAGCTGTATTATCGAATAGCTTTGTCTTAGCGTTGGTTATAAACAACTCTAACTTTTTCTTACAAAAATCTTTTTCTTGGTCTCGGTTGTATGATTTTTTAACCCAATATAAGCATCATAGTAGGAAGTCTTCATTTGCACAACACGAGTGAGTGTGACTGTTGGAATTGAGGCTCTTCTATAAATATTAACTAATTGAGTTGCAACTAACTCGCCAACAGGTGAAAAACCTAACTCCTTCTTATTATTAGGATTAAATAACAATGCACGTTTATACTTCTCTTCTAAACAACAAAGTAGCATGTTCTAGTATGTCGGAAGTGATGTTCAACTCCGTTCTTTGGGTGAGCTGAAGAAATGACACATGACAGACTGCCTTGTAACAAACACAAGTTTGTCACGGAACAATGACAGTAGGTTTGTATAACTTTAAAACATATGTTTAGTGGTAATTTTTTGAATTTATGTCGGCATACAAATTTTTTAAGTAATTCTAATTTTTCTAAAAAAAATTGTATTTTAATTCTTGTTGCGGGAATTCAAGTGCACTTCAATGTAACCAAAAGTATGTTTCACGCATTTAGGTAAATACAAAGATCAGTTTTTACACTATTAGACATAAAGTAAAAATTTAAATGAAAATTATACGTCTTTAAAAATTTCAGATTTTTTTCTCTAAACTTTAGGGCTCTTGCACGATTTTAAAACCAAATAAAATCTTTTAAAATTATTTTTCCAGTTATTAGGAAGCCAATGCAAAAGTTTTGCGCGCTTTTAGAAATTGATTATAAACAAATAATTTTTTTCGCCCCACCCTAAAGTCCAAGCATGAAAATTAGCCCCCTTCCCTGTCTATCACATCACAGACTACATTATATTGTGATCGTTTTAAAGTTTTGTTGTGTTTGTGAGTGGAGTTTTCATCTAGTTACCATTCTATACTGTTCAGCTACCAGTGTATTATTATTGTCTTTCTCAAATAGTAGTGACAGTGTCAGTGAAAGAAACAAATTGCAAGTGAAGTGGGTAATGAATTGCAGTTCCTAGCGGATGAAGTTTGCAGGGCACCACTGATTTTAGAAAAGTCTCAAGTTCCGAAACTGGAAATTAAGAAGGTGAGGTGATTAAAACTGTCATGTCAAAGTACAAAGCATTGTACGAACCACTAGATACAAAAGGCATATTGAAAAAATAATAACATGGAAATGAGATAAAAAAAAAACTGACCTTTATGAACGGAAAACAAAGCACCTACCCGAGTTTCTTCATTTGCACCTATAAATCTGTTTGCAAGCCACTGTACCTTGCCTTCTTCAAAACAAAATAGTTCTTTAAAATTACAAGGAAGAGTAGGTAAGTGGGGCTTCTAGTCTTTACAATCCCTCACATCAACATCTGCCATTACAAAAACAGAAACAAAAAACAAAAAATAAATAAGATTAAACCATCTTTTACTATAATGAGTTTGCCACTGACCATACTTAGAATGTCTGAAGGGTATGCTTTATATTTTAAGTAAAAGGTATAGGTTATGCATTTTCATTTACTTCAATATGAAGTAAATGAATCAACTTTGAAGGACTTCCTTACGCTCGAAAATTATAAGGATTTATTTCAATTTATTATGCACATAAGATTTCCTTGAAATTATACACGTTGCCACGCACAACCCCTTTTATTTACCTTTATTATTATCTCTTTTGCAATTGTTTAAATTAAACAACACCTAAAGGAAAATCTTTCTTTTCCAGTTCTTAAAATTTGAATTTATGTTACTTTAACCTTTTTTTACCCTTTTGTCTTAACTGCAATTTATTTAGTACACTAGACTCCTCTCTGGGGTCGTTCGCTTTGGAGTTATATATTTTATCTGATCGATGGTTAGCTTACCTGTTAACCTTCTCATTTCTAGAAAACTTAATGAATTTAGGATATACTTTTAATTTGTAAATAATGTAGTCTAGATTTGAATCAAGCAAAAATTATTAATTTATTCAATTAAAACACAAAATTTATTTACGCAACGGCGTTTTCAAACAAAATACAATTTAATCATAAAATTTTCAGTATTATAAATTTATTACATTCGTCAATTAGCCATTGTGAGTAATAAATTTACTTTAATTAAAATCCCCTGAATTTAATTTATTTAAAAATATTGTGTTGTTAATTTGCAAATGGAAATTATTTTATTTATGAATGGAAAAACTTGATTGCCTTTTACTTACAGACACAAGATGTTCAATTTTGAGTATCGGCTCCTCAGTAGGTGTGAATTCCTCTTAAAGATGTCTTCTCCTCGGGTCCAAAATTGATGTTGATTCCTTCTTCTTAAAGCTGTCTTCTTCTCGACTGCTCCGACGTTGATAACTCCTTTTCTTTAAAGATGTTTCTTCAAAATCTCTAGTATCTTTCGGCAAGACAGGCCTTCTTATTGATTCTTCTCGCGCCGACTTTATGGCCCGCTAACTATCGAACCGGAGTTAGCATTAAACGATCGCCGAATACTTTCTAAGTACTTTCACGTAACTCATCGCTATTGCTGAGCTGTGTTTACTGCTTGATGTTTGTCCGTAACTGACTTCAGATTCTGCGTTTTCTGCCCTCCTTGGGTTGTTTTCAGTCAAACGAATACCTTCTGTCAAATGTGTAAGAAATTCTTATTTCTTAAATTTTAAATATATTTCTTGGGTCTAATATATTTGTTGAATTATTTCATGAATTTTGGTATAATTTTTTTCTCTTAATTAGGCGTCGTTCTGTAAGATCTCCAACTTCCCAAAGTATAAAATAATATAGAATAAGACCATAAGTCAATTTTAGAAAGAGAGCATTTTTATTTTTGAATTTAACTTAATTTATATTACAAATGTTTTTTAGAAAGAGAGCTTAATAATTAGAAGCATTTTAACGTAAAGGAAATAAATATAAAAGGGCAGACAATTTTAAAGTACATTTCAGTAGAATAAAAATAAAAGGCAGACAATTTTTTAAATCAATTATTTTAAATTTAAAAGTAGGGTTTAAGAAGATAGACAGTCTATGTACTAACGCCAAGACGTGGAAATTATACGAGTTTCAAGACGCAGTTAGAAAAGCAACGTCCAAAAGTCTAGACGAGATAAGCGAACACCTGCAAGCCAATTCCTGGAGAAACGGCCTACGTGCGTTCACACGCAAGATCCACAGGGATTGCTTTGGTAAGCAACCAACGTATCTGACGAAATATGTCATCAGACGTTTTCTGATTGGTGGAGAGGGAATAGACGCCGGCTGAATGTAGCGGTTGAAAAGAACGCTAACCACACTTATCAACGAGAAGTCAAGCAGTGAACGTCGCTAGAAGTGTTGCGCGTTATACGTTATGCATTTAACAGTTTAATCATGTAACAATTATTATTATTTGATCTACAAGTACAATGTAGTATCTCATAGTCAAATGGTGTATAGTGCGATCGCTTAAATTAATGTGACAGTAAATCGGACATGACAATGAACTAGGCTACGACGAAAGTTTGCGCGTGCGAGTGGGGTTTTCTTTTTTAAAATTAATAAGTTTGTGGTCTGCTTTTCGTAAGTACAGTGCACTTAAAATTCCTTTTTTTTTTTATAAATCACCAGCTCTCTTTAAATTTATAATCTATAATTTGTATGTATTTGAATTTATTTTTCTTTGTCGTATATTTTATGATATTAATAAATGTCAAAGGTAATTTCTAAATCGTCTACTTTGTTTGGCCTAATCTGATCCTTTCACCACATATCAATCAGGTCATTGAATTCACTACCCGAGATAGAATAAAACTAAAAATAGAGTCTTGCAAATCAAATCAAGTTTATATATTTGTTATTTTTTTTATTTGTAAGCAGAGCATCTTACAAATTGGTGCAGCCAACTTCAGGGCTCGTCAATTATAGAGACTTTAAGCTTACAGTTCAATTGATTTCTTCATATTACTATTTCTGTAATTGTGTTGATTTCACTCGCGTTTTGGATTCTATTGCTTCATATCCGCTTGTGAATTTTGTGCTCCAGTCCAGACTTGTCCGTTTGTGAATTTTGTATAGTTTTTTTACCAAAACTCTATAACTTTTTTGCCTGTGGCTAGATTTTGGATTTGAATGTCTTGAACGACTCGTGATCACTTTCTGAATCCTTCCTCGTTCGAATGATGTTATTACTCCTAAAATTTCTCTGTTTATACCCTTCGAAAGTTAATGCTTTTATTTTTAAATTTACTTTTTGTAAATTTAACAATTTTGAAAATTTATTTTTCTTATCTTCTTTGTTTTGCCTTGAAACGCGCTAAACTGGTTTTGGATGTTTTGTAACTGAATTAGTTCCTGAGATATACTCCCTTTTGTTTATTACAATAATTACTCTCTTTTGTTTTAATTTTTCATTTCCCTTTTTAACTTATTTTCATTTCTCACATGGCTTTACAATACATTACATATACTTTGCACATAATCTATAGATTTACTCCCATTTCTCCCCTTACTTTGCCTTTATTTTAATTAATAAGGTTTTTTGTTCATTTATTTTATCTCACAAAAACTATTTATTATTTTTTGTATGAAACGTGGCTAGATTATGTATTATTATTTGTTATCTTCATTTCTAAATTTCTTAGTTTAATTACCTTTTTACTTTTTACGTTATTGGCTATTTTAAGCCCAAGAATAACTTTAAAATCTCATTTTTATTAAGAAAATTAATCTGAAATTATTTTTATTCTATCTTTATTAACCCTTCCTGCTTTACAAATTACTCTACTTAGTTTTTTGTTATAATCAAAATCTTAAAGTTTTCCCTTTTCTCTCTTACATTTAGGCTTATAACTTCCAAACAAATTATCTGATTATAATTCTTTTAGTGGTTTTTTTTATAACTCATTCTCCTCTTTCTATTTGGTTCAAATTAACAACTAATGTTACAGTTTTATGTTTTAATATGTAGGCTAATCTCATGATAACAATAAATCGGACAAAGTTGTGCCATTCTGAACAGGAATGATCCTGTCTAGTCCTGTCAGCATTTGGTCTCATCTTGTTTCTAATGCTTACGTATATTCATATATGAATTCAACTGACTTTATTTTCGTTACTTTTAAAATAAACTCTTTTAAAACTCTAGTTTTATCTTTAAACTACTTAATTAACTTTAATCCTTTCTTATTTTTAATTAATTTAACCCACTTTCACTTGAATTAGTTAAACTTTCTATAGTTGCTTTTAATTAATCCCACTAAGTCTTTCCTTGCGATAGGCCAATTAGCCATTGCAACGTATAAAGTAATCCTCTTTTTTATACATATGGCCTAATACCATCTGAGAATGATGTTTGAGAACCACAGATTTAAATAGTCTGTATTACACTTTTAAAGCAAATTTTGTATTTTAGGTGTTAAAAGATATAACAACTCGTCACAAGTTGTTACAAGGCTACAAAGTCCATTATAAACCTGGTTGGGATTGTCATGGGTTACCTATAGAGTTAAAAGCAATGGCAGGAATTGATGTAACAAATATTTCTCCAATTGACATTAGGAAAAAAGGTAATATATGTATCATGTTTTCCTTCTAACTAAGAGTCAACGTAAATCTGTGCTAATAACCTATATATGTTTGGCAATTTAGTGTAGATTATGAATTCAACATCACTACTTTCAATTTATGAAGTTAAAAGGTAAATTATTTTCAGTCACTAGTATTTTGCACCATTTGAAACTAATAGTAGAAATGAAACATTGATTTCTCTCACTACAGAAAAACTAAGTTAACAATATTAAAAATACTATAACAAAAGTGTACCGGTATGAATAATAATTGTATTATTAGTTCTACTTTGTGAAACCATATTGGTAGCAATAATATTTTATTTAATATTAAATGCACAGCTACAAAATTGTAACACACTTCTAGAGTGTTGACTTAAATTAAAAAAAGTTTCAACTAAATTCGATCTAATTTATAACAAAAAGTCTACTGACAAAATATACTTGATTATGTCTTATAATGTATACAATTTTATTTTATTTCTTAAATACAATGACATAAATAGGTGAAATATTTTAAATAACAACTTGTTTTTTAAATTTGAGCAAAATTAACTATAATCTTTCTGGGTATCTGATTCTGGTCAAATAGTATGCAAATATAATAAGTTTATGCTTAATATTATATAGGCTAACAATCTTAATAATAAAGTCCAAAAAGTTCAAGTAATTTAATATAGTAGTTCTAATCAATATTAATTTCAAAGTTCACAGTTCTAAACAGAGTTTATTCAATACAAAAATTTAGATGTTCTACTTCAAATTGAAATTAATAATTTGTACATTGACATTGGTTGGTTTATAGGTTTAAATTACATTTGTTATTAGTGTTAATTTTTAAACCAAATATTTCTCTCTTGGTAAAATAAAATTTTGTTTCTGGATCTAATCTTCCTTTAATAGTATTTAGAATGCTTTTCTTTTTAAAATTTTTACTTTGTAAACTTTCACAATTAATTAAAAAAATGTATGTCTTGGCGCTAAATAAATCAATGGTAGCACTCAAGATTGCTAAAGTGAGAAAACCAGCTACAATTGCTGAGGAATTATTTCTTCCTGCCGCAATTGATAGGGTTTCAAATATGATCAATCCTCAAGATGCTGAAAAACTGAAAAAAAAACCCATTATCAAATGACACTATAGCTAGACATATCTGACATGGTTGAAGATGTTCAGAGCCAGCTACAGAAGCAAATAAAAGAAAGTACTTTTTTTAATTCAGTTTGATGAGTCAACAGACGTTGCCAACTGTGCTCAGTTTTTGTGCTACATTCGCATGATTGTAGTGATTCTATTCACAAAAACATAATTATAAACCTTTACCAAACAATGCAGCAGATGAAAGTCTTCTTAAGGTGTTTATTGAAGCAACTGAACCGAAATTGAACGGAAGAAATGCATTTCAATTTGTAGTGGTGGAGCAAAAGCCCTTAAGGGAAAGAGCAGTGGTTTGATTACCAGGTTGAAATCTTTAATGTCACATGCAAACTGGGTTCACTGTTTTTTTACATAGGCAAGCTTTGGCAGCTAAGAAAATGCCAGATGAACTCCGTTAAGTTTTGACTGAAGCTAGTACAACAGTTAAGAAGAGGGGTGGCAGGCCGGTAAGCATATCAATGCCACGTGCTAATGTAATATGTAAAAGTTAAGTTTTGTTCAAAAAAATATTCTTAGTTGGTCAATGTAATTTACATGAATATAAACCAATCAGAGAAAAGTAGGTCGAAGGCTCAGCCAATCAAATTCCAGTTCAGTTATGAGTAATGGGGAAAACCCAGAGTTCAGTGATGAGTAATTGGAAAAACCCAGAGTTCAGTGATTAGTAATTGGAAAAACCCATGATTGCGAAACATATTAAAACCTGACTTTACACTCTATTAGGTGTCTTATGGTCACACACTTTGAATTCTGCGTCGATTCAGGTATATAACATAAAATTCAAATTTTGGTAGTTTTTAGCGATTTTGACCCTCTTCCAAAATAATGAGGCCTCCCAGACCCTTACATCCCTATTCTATTTTTCGAAGCTCTTTTTGAATCCGGTCTCAAAGTGACGGATGCAAAGAAATACCACTCCACATCAAGTCAATTGATATGCTTACTGGGGAAGAACTACATCAAGCCCATTGCAGAGTAGGTTACTTTGAAAACTTGTATGTAGAGATAGGAGCCTTGCACAAACATTTGCTATTTCACACCGAAATACGATGGCTATCCCTTGGTAATGTGTTAAGCAGGCTGTTTGAATTAAAGTCAGAAATGTTGCTATTTTCGTTTGATAGTAAACCTGAACTTTGAAGTTTTGTCAATGATTAAAAGTGGTTGATAAAGCTTGCTTGTTTCCACTTATTTGCATAGTTGAGCTGACATCTTCTCTCACCTCAATAGTTTGAACTTATCCCTACAAGAATCAGTCAAAACTGTTCTGTTTGCTCAAGACAGAGTAAATTCATTTGTAAAAAAAAGTTACTGTTTGGAACACAAGAACTACAATAGAAGATTTTGAAAATTTTCCACTTACTGAAGAATTTAAAAAATTTGTTTCGAGTATTGGCTTCACATGCCTTGACACTTCATCCCTCTCTATTCATATCATCTCATCTTGAAGCCTTAATTGAACAATTGACAGATTATATTCCAGTTAAGGATATGATTGAATGTTTGTGGTTAGTCACTCTGTTAAATGAGCAAGCCGTACAAAATGCTGAGCTAAGTGCTCGTCTGCATGATGAACTAATAGAAATAGCAAGTGATCAGTCAACAAAATTAACTTTCAACAATGCTTGTGCCAACAAATTTTGGATAAGTGTTAAAAGGAATACACAGAACTGTCTATAACAGCGATGAAGATTTTGATACCATTTGCTACATCTTATCACTGTGAACAAGGATTTTCCACAGTGGTGAATTTGAAAACCAAATAAAGAAATCTTTTGACAGTGGAAAATTATATTGTTTAGTGTGTTACTAAAATCAATCCAGACATTCAAAAATTTGTTAATTCCAAACATGTCCAAATTTTTTATTAACTTAATTTTTTTAAAGTTGTAAACAATGTGTGTGTATTTAAAATAATTCGACCACGCAGTGAACAGCTGATGTGAGTTAAGCAAATTTCAAAAATTAAGTTTATAGGCTTATGTTTTAGTTTTTCAACCAACAATTTGGGAAATAGGTCTATTCACGACGGTGCTGAATAGCTGCAAAATGGTTCGCACGCCATTCCGCATATTGGGATTATCTTAAATACACAATGCATTGCTTGCTTCGCACGCCATTCCGAATATTGGGAGTATTTTCAACACACAAAGAATTGCGTGTGTATTTCGCACGCCAACCCCCGTACTAGGAGTATCTTCAATACACAATGCATTGTGTGCTTCGCACGAAAACCCCGCGGTAGAATCCACCACATGGCTTTGAACCGGGTACTTCTATGGTATTTTACATTTTCATCGATTTTGAGGGAACCAAGCGAGCTATAAGGTCGAGTAAAAAAACAAAATGTGCAGAATAACAGCCTACATTTATATTTGTAAAAAAAAACTCAAAAACAAATTCATTCTCGTAGAAAAAATCTAATAAATCTAAAAAAATAATTACTTCCGGTCAAAAAACGTGCTTCCGGTTGTTGGATTTTTTTGGCTAATGAACTCGTCCGAGGGACGTAGGCAACCAACATGTGTACCAAATTTGAACCAAATCGGACTTAAAATGTGGCCGCTAGAGTGCGAACACATATATACGTATATATATGAATTTTAGTGACACCCCAAAACGTGTTCTGGGGACCATGATCGGTGCTTATTTGCTACTCCCGACTTTGGGTCTTACCATAAGGGCCACTGCAATAGCTCATTTTTCCTATGGAAATTTTCTAAAAAATAACTATAACAGCGTTTTATTTTTCCCCTTATTTCGTGACACACCGGTTGAGAACTACTGGTCTATCGGTATGCGACCCCTTCCCCTTATAAATGACGTGTCATGGGTACAATGTCGTTTTTATAAAAACTATATAGACTAGTTAGTAGTCATGAATCTTTGGTAAATAAGAATAGAGAAACACTAAAAATTGTCTGACGGGAGCGCAAAGTGAACCTTACACCCGGAAGGTGATACAAAAATTTTATCGGCAGATTATGGCGCTGCACGTAGCAGCTGACCTACTTGCCTCCCCCCCCTCTAGGGACAGCTCTGTTGATCACTATCAACAAACTGGATTATATTAGAGCTAAATAATAGTTTGTCATTCAACATATTTGGGCTCTGATTTAACTACCCGGTAGATTTCAAACTCCTCGACCACGTTCATAAACAGATTTTTGTCACATAATTTCAGGACCTTTAATTTTGTGTGTAGGTCAGAGAATTTATGGTTGCAGTCAATGAGGTGTGAAGCAAAGTTTGATTTTACTGATTTCAAGTGTGGTTTAGGCAAGTGTTTTTAAAATTGTTTTTCAAACAAACGGCCCGTCTGTCCGATGTAATATTTGGGACAATCATCACAAACTAATTTGTAGACACCAGTTTTTTCGCTTATGTCCATATTTTTGCCTCTAACAGTGTTTATTATAAAACACACACCATAATACAAAAATCCTATTTGGAAACTATAATACAAAAATCTGAGTATTATTATCACAATTATTGGCTGTACAACAAAAGAGGTGGGAGAACACATCTAGTGCTTACCATCAATCGAGACACCTTACACCTTGACTCAGTATTTAGCATACATTTTTGTAAAATAATTTATGTTATCATTATAGTTTTAATTGAAGTACAATTATATTATATAGCTATTTATTTTTTGCAGCTCGAGCATTTGCAAAAGAAGCAATAGAGCTTCAGAAAGCTGTATTTAAGTCGTGGGGAGTAATGGCTGACTGGCATAAAGGTTGTTACTTTACATATGAAAAAACGTATATCCAGAATCAGTTAAGGCAATTTTATACACTATATGAAAAGGTAATTGTAATTGTGTTGAACCTTAGGCTACATGTTGAAATACCATTTTGTAGTTCTACTTAAAACGTAATAAATTATAATAGAAACATAATGAAATAAATAGCACAGTAAAACAAATTAAAGTTAAAACAATTTAATTTTGACTATTCTACAAGATTTTACTCAAAAAGTAGGAAACAAATACATTTGAATTGATATGTATAAAACAGGAGCATTTTAAAAATGAAGTTGTGTTGCAAAATTGTCATTAAAAATTGGTTGTTCTAGATAGAAAGGCTTAAAATTAACTCAAATATATAATAGCTATCATATAAGGATGTGGAAAGATCAAAAATTTATTACTGAGAATGTGTTAAAAATATTACAACAACCATCTTCTAAAAATGTCAAATAATCAAAATTAAAGTCTTTAAAATATTTGTGCATTTTAAAGTAATAGAATCTTTTAACCATATAATTAATAGATGCATTATGTTTCTATTCCAGGGTTTAATCTCTCGAGATTTGAAGCCAGTTTATTGGTCTCCATCATCTAGGTAAGATGAATATTATAAGTTGTAAGAAAATAACTCGTCAACTAAAACAAAAAATGACCACGTTTTTCTTTAGTCCTTCCCTTCAGATTTTGAACTATAATCAGCTTCCTGGGTGATATTATCATAGATTTTTTTGAAGGAAAATAATAAAACAATATCACAGCTGGTTTTTATCAGATTTCAAAATATATTTTTGGAAAATTTCCCAAGGTGTCCCTCATTTAGTGCAACGTTTAGCCTAATGTGATTCTGAGTGATTCAGATAGTGAAAAATCCGGATATCAAAAGTGCTATAAATAACAGATGAATCTGGTAGCTGCGACGTATAAAATTATCAAAATTAAGAATTGTTATAAACACGGTTTCAACAACTTATAGATGGCAGACACTGATCTGTGACATCACATGAGTTTTGTACCACATTGTCTTGTATTGCTTAACCTTGCGTTTCAGTCACTCATTATTAATTTTGAAAAAGATGTAATTTATTAATTGTAATTTACCAGTTTAAAAGATTCTAAACTGTTTCTCTAAGTTAAACAAATAGAAATTCTCTGTTAATTTCTGAACAAATATAACAGTTGAAAATTTAGTTTAAATGGCATATAATTTCAAAATACTCCATGAGAATTTATATACAGCTATTCCCAACTAATTGGGACCGAACACTGTCCGGTTTAGCAGGAATTCGGAATAGGCAGATTTCATGAATAATATCAATGTAGTGATTTGTTAAAGCGTAAATTAAGTGCGAGGACATCTGCTATTGTCAGTTCTATAAATCATTGATCAGCTCGGAAGAAAGCGAGGAGGAGGTGAACACTCAAACTGAACTCATATCACACATAGACGCGGCAAATGCTCTTGACCTCGTTTAGTGTAGGTTTACACCATCCGTTTTTTTCCTTCCATTGTATTGCGAATTTGAAGGGAAGGGATAGGTTGTTCGAACTGTCCGTTTTATCATCCCACAGTCTGTCCGTTAGTACCGCATCGACTTGAAAAAGATTGAGAAAAAAATAAAATTCCTTCGTGATAACGAAAATGGAGGAGAAAAACGTATGAACGCAACTGGCAGGAAGCAACAACTCTACTAGTGCCTAGCTGTTGTATATAATCTTTCCTTCTTTCGGACACTTGTTACAATAGCTTCCTTCCTGCAAAACGGATAGAAAACGTGAAGGAAAGAAAACCAGCTTTCATTTCAATTTGATAAGACTTTTCATCAAGCTTAGGCTCTATGCATATCTTTATTTAACTTATTTGTATAACAATAAATGTAAGTTTTTTCACGAATGTCTTTTTAATTTATCCTGTTTTTATGTTAAAAAATTCGGTATTTTTTCTGAACTCTGTTCGGAATAGGCGGATTTTCAAAATATATATACTCTACTGTATATAGAACAATTAAGTTTTATGATTAGGAAAACTGACTATATAGGCCTTAATAATAATACCAATTGCTAAAGTAATTACCAGTTCCTGTCCGTTCTTGTTATCAAATGCGAAATTTTTGTAACACTTTTACAAAGACACATCTATTTTCATTGAAGAAGATTGAAAAGTTTATTCATAATAAGAAGAACTGTTACTTTTTGATTTTATGACTAAAGACCATTAACTCTTTCACAAAGATATCTTTTACTAAAAAGAACAGCGATTTTATAGGAATCGAGAGCAACACACCTCTTACCAGTTTGATGTTA
>JAGFPH010000340.1:617196-628780 GCA_018207615.1 Philaenus spumarius
ATTAACACTTTTAATTTCAGAAGTGGCTACGTTCCAGTACAAACATAAAAACAATTGACCAATCATATTGCTTAGAATCCAGGCAAACATTACAGGAGAATACTATTTTGTTATTTCCTTGTAGACCTGGGGCCGTCACGCAGTCATGGGAATTTTCCTTTGAGATAGCAAAGCAAGAGGAACCACGGATTGTAAACATAAATTAGTATTAAGTGAACAATTCATAAAAGTTAATCTAGTCCATTGTTTTTAGTTGTTATTAAAATATGTTACCTTGTTAATATGAAACTTAATTCGAGTGGTTGAGTGAATTTTATATTTTAGGTTTTAGTAATGATACAATGTATATTTGAATGTGACAGAGTGGTACTATACAGTTATTATTATTAGTGAAAAGAGAATTTCTGTGATTGTCTTAGATATTCGACAACTAATTACGGATTTGAAAAAAAGCAATACATAATTTTAGAAAACCAAAATACTATTTTATGAATTGTGAATAACTTATTTTTTTGCATATAAGTATCTGCTAACATATTTTAACAGCTTCATTTAGCACAGAGAAAATTGATACTTTCTTTATCATATAATTTTACATTTACTTATTCTAAAATAAGGAATGTAAAAAACTGCATCATGTTATTTTTGTACTTGTTTTTTATTCAATTAAATACAAATTTATAAATGTGAGTTTTTATTATTAGCTATAACTATTTGAGTTATTATGCTATTAGTATAATACAAGAAAAGAAATAAAGAAGCGTATTATGCAAGATTCTTTTACTACTTGCCATAGTTGCTATTACTGTACATAGTAGTCTAATTACAAAGAGCGTCCTAAACCATTCATTGCAACCCATTATGGCAAATTGAATTGATGTCATTAAATTTTTTGCACCAAGCCTAATAAAGTGAAAGGAAGGGAGATTTATCGTTCTATTAGTGAAAAATAAATTAACAATAGTAGTTATGTGTCACAAGCTAGTATTAGGACAAATTTTATATGTTGATTAAAATCATTGCTACTAGTTACAGGATGAAAAGTTGCTACCTATGACAGTTTTAAATTTAGAATTTTTTATAAAGAACGATGTTTTGGCAATTCGTGCATATAATGCACAAAGAATTAATTCAGAGATTATATCAGATTATGTATACGAATGAATTCATATGATGGGATGAAGGAAATTTTCAGAATCAAATATTGTACAAAGTTCTTTGTTTTCTTAAGGCACACTAAGCAAATCTCACCCACCGCTTTGCAAGCTAAGATTTGCTTAGTGTGTACAAGATCAAATCTGAGCCAATGATGCGGTTGGCCTTGTTTGAGGGTCGGACTTTTGGCAATAACATTAAAGGGATGGCCTAGGATCACCTCTCCTAGTGTCGATCTAGGGCAATTATTTCTTGGTTAATTAGCCTTGTCTGTTGAACGGGTGTGTGTTTTATTAATGCCTTTTGTGTTGAAAAATGAAGGAATATGGAGTGGAATAATGATACTGCACTAAAACTGATAGAATTTTTACGAGATGTTACAAAATGTAAATATAAACAAATCGAAAATATTAGACGCTAGGAGCGAAAAGTTAACTTTTAGAAGGTAATGTACACGATGTGAAAAATAAAATGGAATCTTTGTTGTCATTTTTTTGCATGAAAGACAAAGAGAAGAAAACAAAACTGGGAGTGGTATTTTTTATGATCATCTTCTGGCAATAAAAAAAACTGCTGTTCGTGCGACTGATAAAGTCTCTTCTTCCTTCATAATATCGGTCGGTTAAATTGTAGTTAAAACATCACTTTATAATAATATGTATTAATTTATAATTACAAAAATGGTATCAACTTTGACGAGTTATCAGAGCCAAATGCTATTCTACAGGGTTGAATTCCTTTGCCCCAACCTCTTGGTTTGATGAGGATGAGAGGCCGAACGCCAATGGGATAGTGAGCAATGTGCGACCCAATATATTGGTTTTTGTTCACTGGTTGGTATAGTGTCTATGAATACTTACGTTTGGAAAAGGATCATATTTTTAAGAAATAAATTTGATCAAAATATGCTGTTCTACAATCTTAGTATGATAAATTAAATCTAAAATGAAGAAAGGTAAAAATGAGAAAAGACTTTTACTTTTGATAATAATCATTTACATATTCTATATACAGTGTACATACTCTATCTAATCAAGTTGCAAATGAATGCCTTAAATGTTATCACGGTTTCCAAACGGACTATATTCAAAAAATATAAACTATAAAAACACTATGTTAATGATTGAAGTACTTGACAACATCTGGAACACAGTTCATCATCAATACTTGTTCGGCAACGGCAACGTTTACACAGAGTGCCGTTACTGCTGTTTACTTGCACAGAAAACTGGGAAGAAACATCATCATTGTGATTCAATTTAACTGAGGTAACTTGTAAAATTTCAACCAACTCTGAGCTGCAACTTTCTTCTTCTTCTTTTTGCAATAACTGAAATTATTAAATTGTTAAAGTTAGTTAGAATATCAAACTAAATGATTACAAAGAAGCGTTTTTTTTTTATAAAGTAATTATTTTATACCAATTAGACATAGTGCTCGAAAGTCGAATATCGGGGAATAGGTTCTAACTGTAGCAAACTTGGACGACTGTGCTAATTACTGTGCCAATCTTCCATTTACTCAAAGTAAGACCAAAATTAAATTGAAACCTACTTCAAATCATTAAAGCTGTAACATTTTAGATAAACCGTTTTACTTTCAAAATGTAAATACATGTTATAACTGTTAATTCTGAGATAATTATATTTGGTTTGTCTAACTACTTATATAAAAACATGTTGCAAACTTTTTCACCATTTTTGTTTGACGCATTACAAAGTACATATATTTTTACTAATCTTTTCCTTCAAGGTGTGCACTGCATCTAAAATTTACAATATTTCTCTTATCTCAGAGTGTCACAATTCTGCACTGAACTAGGACATTACTTTGATATGGAAATCAGTAAGGTTTATGATATGAATATTAAGTGACCCAATCAATTAGTGGAAGAAACAGCTATATTTTAATGTTTTAAGTTTTTTGTAAAAAGCTATAGATTTATTGCATTGAAAATGATCACTAAATAACCAGTGTATCTTACAATGTCTGTGTGAAGCAACATCTTAAATCGTCTGGCCATGTTGTACAAATTGTTGAAAAGAATGTATTTCGGTGATTAATAGTATGAAGCTCAATTTAGTCACAGATACAATTTCTCAGTGGCGTAGCGATCATGGAGCGAGTGGAGCAGCCGCTCCAGGGCGCTTGGCCTCGAGAGGGCGGAAAATTGTTGAAATAGTACATTATGATGCAACGTGTCGTATAAATTTATCATTAGGAGTCAAGCGCAAGATTTTTAGAACGAATCGTAGGTGCATACTTATGACTGGCTGTTGTGACAAAAACCACAGTTAGTAGGACCAACTAACTGCACTTAAGGTTTAAGCACGGGCCTGGCTGTGAGGCTTTCAGCACAGCATAATTAATTCGGGTGGAGGCTACACACTTGCGGGTGGAGTCCTGCGCATAGCTTATTTATCACTGCAATGAGTCCTGATTAGTATCAAAAACATGTTATTTATGGTGGGGGTAAAAACTGGTAGGACCACCAGTTTTCCCGATATTGTAAATGCAGGTTTAATCTTCCTAACATTGCCAGTGACTTCTGCAAGTGCAGAAAGGTCTTTTTCTAAGCTAAAAATTATCTTCGCAACACAATGTCGCAAAAACGTCAAGTTGTTTTTCAACAATATCTACAAACTAACAGAGGGATGAGTGTTGATTTTAGTACTGTGATAACCACATTTGCAGCTGAAAAGTAAAGGAAAAATTATTTTGAATTTGAAAGAGCTGTAAATGTAAACTTTTCATTTTGTTTCTTCAATATTTGACATTTATAAAATAAAAAAAAGTATTATGTGAGAAAAACAGCAATTTTGATAAATTATCATTTATTCATTTAATTTAACGTTATATTATAAATGTTTTAACAAAAAAAATCAATTAAATTTTTAGATCATTAGCACTGGTTATATTTACCTAAATACTGCTCTGAAACATATTTATAGAGGGTGGCACAAAGTTAGTGTTAAAAACTTCGGGAAATGGTTCTATGAATAAAAATAAATAGAAAATCAAGAATAATATTTTTTCGAAAAATGCTTCATTTTCAAAATATCCGCCATTTTGTTTCTTTTACTAAATAATTAATATCTAGAGAACGGTTTAACCGATTGAGTTCAAACTTGGCATGAAGTTTAACCTAACAATGATCTATCTTAAGAAAAATAAGATTATTTCCAACATGAATTTCAAAATGGCGGCTATTTGAAAATGTCAGACCTAAATTACTCAAAAACCGTACTTTTTAACAAAAAATGTCAAGCTACCTTTTTTGTAGCCCTTTTAATTCCGAATCGGATGATTTAACTTTAAAACAATCGGATGAAGAATAATAGTTAAGTTAAAAATAATGACAGCGAATGTACATACAATATTGTAGTATTTACTGTGTTGGTATAGGTTGCTGTGTTGAATACACCAATTATTACACATAACTTAGCTTTATCCTTAATTCGTTTGTTTTAACAGTTACACCAACTGATAGGGAATCAAAAGGGCTACAAAAAAAGTGTCTTGACATTTTTTGTTAAAATGTACGGTTTTTTAGTAATTTAGGTCTGACATTTTCAAACAGCCGCCATTTTGAAATGCATGATTGGATATAATCGCTTATGTTTCTTAAGATAGATCATTGTTAGGTTAAACTTCATGCCAAGTTTGAACTCAATCGGTTAAACCGTTCTCTAGATATTAATTATTTAGTAAAAGAAACAAAATGGTGGATATTTGGAAAATGAAGCGTTTTTCGAAAAATTATTATTCTTGATTTTCTATTTATTTTGACCCATAGAACCATTTCCCGAAGTTTTTAACACTAACTTTGTTCCACTCTGTATAACTAAAACTATAAGAACTTTAAAATTATGATATGAATTTTGAACATCGTGAGGGGGGGGGGGGGGGGCCTACTAACAGTTTGGTCAATTTTTTCCTGGCTGCGGCCTGAGCTGCAGCTTGGATGATAAAAGGTGGCATGAGTCACCTGACTGCCGGTTCAATTGGGGGGGGGGGGGGGCGCCTTTTTTTTTTTTGCTACGCCACTGCAATTTCTAATACACATAATTATTCACTTTTATTTTAATTATGTTCAGGATGCTAGATTAAATCACATCCCTTCACATTTATGGTGTTAAATTTAAATGGGACAGTTGTTACACCATAGTATCTTTACTAGTCTATAAATGTTGATGAATTCCAATTAAACATATGCTACAATGAACTAAACACAGTTCAACCTGTCATATCCAGGGCCATGGATATTCAAACTCTCTAATATCTATCACCTGTAAAAAAACAAATACAGCAATCACATTTTTTTTAATAACCACTCATACATTTTTGTTTACATGACCAGTTGAGTTTGGGCTGTCTATTAATGCTTATTACGTTACAGGCAGTAATTTATTTAATAGTACATTTTTAATTTGTGTATTACATAGTAAACTCACATTACAGCTCAAAGACATGGATAGTGATGTGCGTATAAAGTGGCTTAAATATTGAAGTTGTTAGTTTTTGTCTAGTTTCATTAAGATTTTGTGAAGTAAACTTTTTCTTGAGTAATAAGTTCTGGATTGGTAAATACAGTAGAACTTGGATAATTCAAACGTTTTTAATTCGAAATCGCCGTTAATTCGAAGTTTTGGGTCGGTCCCTTGAACTTTATATAATATCAATAAAAAAAAACATGGATAATTCGAAGTCAACTTCTATAATTCGAAGTTTTTTTATGCACAATAAAGTAAAATCGTGTGCTGTGAAAGGGATCGCTAAATAAACAGGTTACTGTGCGGCGACAGAGGAGGAGGAAATAGTCTAGACGCTATTGTTTGTACGCGCTACGAATTCCGAGAATTGTCTCTTCCGAGAATTCTTAAGTACTGTAGGGTGTACATTTGTCTATCGTATGCTTTGTTCAGTCTCAGTCTGTTGTTACAGTAGTGTGCCTCTTGCTAGTTAGTCATTTGTGTTTTGAAAGTGATTGTTTGTTCGAGTGATCACAATGTCTTTAAGTAAACAACGCGTTCAATACAAGACATTAACTTTTTGTGAAAAAGTTGCTGTTATTCGTGAGGTAGAGAAAGGTCTCAAGAAGAAATGTGACATTGCTAAGGAGTATGGAATAGCACCCACTACAGTGTCTACTTTTTTAAAAAATAAGGAAAAAATATTAAGCAGTGCTTTGAGTGGAAATGGAAAGGATCGTAAAAGAGCCAGAGAACCAGATCACCCTGAAGTGGATGAATGTATGCTGAAGTGGTTTAAACAAGCTCGGGACAAAAACATTCCATTATCTGGGCCCCTTGTTCGAACGAAAGCAGAAGAGTTTGCTACAGGTTTGGGGAAAAGTGGTTTTAAGGCGAGTACCGGTTGGTTGGACGGATTTAAGGAAAGGAACAACATTACCTTTAAGTCTGTGTGCGGTGAAAGTGCTAGTGTTAACCAAGAAGCTGCAAATGTTTGGAAAGACGATGTTATGAAAATGATCGAAGAAACCCCGGCAAAAGACATTTTTAACGTAGACGAAACGGGTTTGTTTTTTAAATGTACCCCGGACAAAACTTTGACTTTTAAAGGAGATCGCTGCAGTGGAGGGAAAAACAGTAAAGAAAGACTAACTTTGTTGGTCGGAGCCAATATGGATGGTACCGAAAAGTTGCCTTTACTAATGATAGGCAAATCCGCAAATCCAAGATGTTTTAAAAACATAAAATCTAAACCACTCGAATACAAATCGAACAAAAAAGCTTGGATGACAGCAGAGCTGTTCAAAGATTGGCTGTTAAATCTCGACAAAATCTTTCGTAAACAGAACAGAATAATAATCTTGTTTATTGACAATTGTACTGCGCATAAATCTATCCCACTTATGAACAACATTAAGGTTATTTTTTTCCCCTAAATATGACTTCAGTTGTACAGCCAATGGATCAAGGCATTATAAAAAATTTTAAGCATTTTTACCGACGGCTTGTTGTACAAACGCTGTTAACAGATTCATTGGACAATACAAATTTAAAGATCGACATTCTTCAAGCAGCAAGAATGTGCCACAATGCATGGTCACAAGTTACCAAAACAACGATAGCAAATTGTTTTAAAAAAGCTGGGTTTGTTAAAAAAATCTGACCAGCATCCAATTGAGCTTTTAGAAGAAGATGTTCCCCCTCTACCTGTCGGATGGGAAGAAAATATGCACGTCACCTTTGAGGAGTACGTTAGTTTAGATGAACAAGTAGAAGTGTGTAGAGAACTTTCTGATCAGGACATTTTAGCAGAAGTGAAAAACAAAAATTGTGCCGAATTGTCGGATTTAGAAGATGTTGAAGCTGAAGTTGAACAGTCCCCAATCCCGACTACGTCTGAAGCCGTTCAGCAATTGCGTGAATTTCGGCGGTATATTGAAGGACAAACAAATGTAAGTGAAGCTGTTTTTCATTCACTTAACGTTCTTGAGGATTTTGCAAATCTAAAAAGAATTAATTCTAAAAGACAATCGAACATTTCACAATATTTTGTTAAACTTTAATTTAGTGTATAAATGTAAATATTCATACTGTTTAAAGATTTTCTTGTGGTTATGTACGGGAATACTTATTATTAATTCTTCATTGATTACCATTAAATTTTTTTGTACTAAAATTAAATATATTTTTATTATTTTACTTAAATATTTTTAAAACATTATTAAACTTACTGCATATAATAAAATAGCATCATTTACTTTTGATTTGTGAAAATAAAACTTATACTATAATAACCATATGCAACATAGTTTTTATTTCAAGCATTTTGAGCTAACCTAAAACTTGAAAAAAATTTAACTTTTATAATTCGAATTTTTGGATAGTTCGAATTTTTCCATTGGTCCCTTCAGGTTCGAATTATCCAAGTTCTACTGTATTTATATAAATGTCTATTTTTTCATTGTTTAAAACTTTTAATAGTTTACATTTCTTTCATAAACATTTCTTTCTAGTTGGGGCAAAATCTTCATAAAGTTGAAGTAGTCTGTAAAAATAAATTCTGAATAATTTATAATTTTGTACAAGTTTTCTATTTAATATTTCATTAAAACCAAATTTTCAACTGTTAAATCTGTTCAAATCATTTCTTGGGGTATTTATAGTGCATATAATTAACCAAAATTATAGTTGAGTCTCACAAAAATAATAATAAATAAACGGTATCAGTTAACTGACACAAACTTTCTCCCAACTTACTGTAGTCAAAATAATATTGTTTTTAATCATTTTATTTACTACTTTTTAGAACAAAACAAAAAAATAATATTCTACCTACGTCAATCGTATAAAAAAGTTATTGTCCCAGGCGGGATTCGATCGCGCGACCTTTGAATTACTGGCCGTCTTCTCTACCGTTGTGCTATCCCTTGCGGCCGTTGCCGTGATGCTAGATTGACAACATAAACTTGTTTATTTTTTAACATTTCCCCATAATTATGAAACGCCGAAGTTTTGATAAAAGCGGATGGTGTCATTTTGTTTGGCATCTTAAGCACTATAAATACTGAAAATTTGATCAAAATCGTTAGAGCCGTTTTTGAGAAATTTGCATTTTTGTCGTTTTTTATGGGTTTTTAGGGGTAAATTACCCTTAAAAATTAAAAATTCCAAAAAATGAAAAAAACGCCTGGAGATATTAGGGTTTAGTACCTACATACCAAATTTCATGAAAATCGGACCAATAGTGTCCCCTCTGGTCGTGTATACATACTGACACACTGACAGACAGACACCACGTTAAAAACACTTTTTTGGGTTCAGGGAGCACCAAAACAAAAAATTCCACTAAAAATATTTTTGGGTTCAGGGAGCACCAACACAGATAATTGCACTAAACAATTTTTTGGGGTTCTGGGAGCACCAAAACAGATAATTCAACTGAAAATTCAAATTCGAACGTTTTTACGAAAACAATACTTTCTCCATATACTACGTATAGGGTGGAGAAAGTAAAAATAATAATAATCAAGTGACAAGAAATCAAACTAATTTAAATAAATCAAAATTAACTTGTGACCTAATACTTTGATGCTACCACCAAATTCAGGGTTCTGGTAGCTTCTACAATGTGGAAAGCATCGGATGACGTCGGAAGATGGTGAAATCTGCCTGGAAGCTGCTGCGAAGAATGTTTTTGAGTTTTTTGTAATATTGACACATCACAATTTTACAAGAGATTTAAATGTGGGAAGTATGTATTACTTCTAGAAATACAGCTGAAATACTCATGTTAACTTATCTTATCGCTTAGTGCCAATTCAGCCCATGATTTATGGTAATATATGATTATGATATCCAAATTTTTAATTATCCAAATCACCCGGTGCCATAATAGGCTAGAATTATCAGGTTGTATTGTATTAAAAATAATGATCAATTATATGATTTACACTATAAAACGGGCTTAGATATTACTTGACCATTTTTTAATGCGGGCAAATTAGCCAAAATAGGAGACAAAAATCCCAAAGTTTTGAAACTCTGGCAGTTTAGAGTCGGTGGAAGATAGAACTAAATTAAAAAACCTGGGGTTTTGGCCTACTAATTTGTACAATTGTCCAGAAAACTTAGCCAAAACAGGGGGGGGGGGGATTTATTACTTGGTATATTTACTCATTCGTGTGCCCTGTACAATATACTAGGGTGATTAGCTTGCTTTCACAACTAAATGATTGAAGCAGGAATTGAAACACAAGTTGCTGCTGGTGACGCTGACACTTGTATCATGTAATATGCTATTGACAAACCTCCTCTACTTCAAACAGTTGCTGTTGTTGGTGAGGATGTCAACCTGCTAGTATTGCTAATAGCACTGTCACCAGCAACTGACACATGTTCTTCATCAAGCCTCGACAGGAAAAGGCAGAAACACAGATTTTTTGTCTCAGGAACTATAAAAACTTGAATTTAGCAATACAATTCTCTTCCTTCATAGTTTCAGTGGATGATACACTACCTCTGCCATGTTTAGGAAAGGAAAAACAACAATAATGAAACAAAAAATCACACTGAAGGACATAGCGACCATATTCTATGACTCATCATCAACACATGAGGCGGTATCATTAGCAGGTGAGAAGATGTTCCTGACAATATATGGTGCGGCCTTGACTGAAGGTGAACTAAACCACCATTGATATTCCTCATTTATTAAAGCAACAAAAAACCTCACACCTCAACTCCCTCAACAAAAGGATCTGCAAAAGTAGATTTCCTTCAGAGTGTACTTGCAATACAGGAATGGCTGGGGAACACATTATCACCAGAGCAATGGGGATGGTGGCGAGGGGAGGAAGACACTTTGGAGCGAATAATCTTGGAGGCCCCGATTATGTTTTAAGCTCCATTTTCTGTAAATGCACAGGTACTTGTAAGGAGAGATGTGGCTGCCGAAAAGCTGGAATGAAATGCAGCTCTGTTTGCACCAACGGCCAAGGATCCTGCACAAATGGACCATTTCTGGATGAAGAGGAATTTGATGTGGACTGTATGAAGATGGAGATATTTTTTGAAGAAATAGATCTTCAAGTGTAAATTGTAAAATAATGAGAAATGTTTCCTGTATATGTATTTTATATTTGAATAACTTTACAAATAAAGCCAAAAGTCTAGATCTTTTATTTTTTCACAACATTATTTCTAAATCTATAAACCATAAAAAAAATTAAATATGACCTTTTTCGAAAAGAATTTACAGTCGAGCGTCGATAATCCGAACATCAATAATCCGAAACGTCAAAAATCCGAACGCGTTCCGAGGCAGCCCCTCCAAAAACTTTGTTTTCACAAATTCCAATTATTGCATCACAAAAATCTTCATCGCAGTTTGACATTTTTATCTCTTTTTATCTTTTTTATAAACACTTCTTAATACCTGCTCTCACACGCCCTCACAGCAGACTGGCTGTCAGTATTTTCACTGTCACGCTCATAAGCTGTTTTAGGGCTAGCAGTAAACAAACAGCGTAAACATACAGAAAGTTCATTCATTTCTCTTTGTGTAATCATTATAACAGTGTGTCGTACATACAGTAGTGTACTATACAGTATTTTTTAAATTTTTCGTTTGTGTTAACTATAATTTACAAGTGAACTTTTAATTATGTACTGTAATTGAGAGTTATAAGTGTAATCATGTTTGCCCTACTGTGTAAGTGCAGGTTCTTCTAAATCATAATATGTAAGTAGTCTTACATACTGTATTGTAATTACATTACTGCTTGTACTGTTTAACCACTTTAATCAATAAAGTGCTTATATTTTAGCCTAAATGGCATTTTCTTAGTTGTTTTCAAAAATGATAATCCGAACCCCCCTCGGTCCCAATTAGTTCGGATTTTCGACGCTCTACTGTACTCTAGTTTAATGATTAGTTTTTCGCTAAATTCAATACTTCC
>JAGFPH010000340.1:641402-655538 GCA_018207615.1 Philaenus spumarius
ATGATGGACACTTAGTGAACAGTATATTTTAAAACAATATATTTATAATTTAAAATCTGTTAAGTTAATTTGATCATAATAAATGTAATATTTAATTATTGCAGGAAGTGTTGAAGGATGTGAAAATAGTCCCTAATCGTGGAACAGCAGGTTTAGTTAGCCAACTAGAAAGGAGGCCATATTGGTGCATTTCCCGTCAAAGGGTTTGGGGTGTTCCTATTCCTATTGTGTATAACAAAAACAATAATCAGCCTATAATTTCTGAGTAAGTATTCAATATTAGTAACAATATTAAATTAATATTTAATTGATAAACAAGTTCTAGGCAGAAGAATAGTTTATAGATAAAATTATGCAACACATTGACATTTTATACTAAATTGCATAAAATGAGTAGCAATTATTGAATGTACAGCTATTTCTAATTTTCAACACATTAAAATACTAAATACTTTTGTTGTCGCATTGGGGAATAATGAATTTAAGATGTTGGGGTTTGGCTTAGTTGGCGACAACAAGATACCAATATTAGAGGGACGTGTCTCGGTCCTTAAAAGGACCAGATGTAGGACAAAAAATTTAGCCTTAAGGGCATTAGGTGAAGCCTCTCTGATTTGGCCCTAAAAGCGGAGAAAACGTGTAGCCTGAAGGGCGTGTTTGTTTCAGATGTGCAATGGCCCGGTTCCTAGACCGAAACCTAGGAATTAAATTGTTGTGGTATGTATAGGGCCTTACAAGGGCCGTATGTGTGTGCCTGAAGAACTTGTAAGTATATCGGAAGTCAGGTAGCCTCGTACAAGTACAAGTGCAGATCTGACTGGGCATCAGTACATGCGGACAGCTACGGTGGAGGTTCTAGCCGAGCTAGCCTCTTTTCCACGATTGGTTTTTTCCTTGTGTTTGCTGTGTGCGCTATGGTGATGCAGTTGATCGATGTTGATAAGTTTATTTTGTTCTAATTTTTGTTGACCAAGCAAGTTTGAAGTGAAGTTCTGGTCATTTGAACGATGTTTATTTAGTGTTGTTTGCCAACTAAATATTCAACATGACCAGGAAGCTGAATTTAATAGGGATTTAGAGAATTACGACAGAAGTTTACACTGGGAAAATGCTGAGTAATTTTCCTGAGAGATGAGGTAACTTTTACGGGAGAAGTGAGAAGTTATTCGGCTGATGTCACAGTGCTATTAGCGGGTAAACGTGCCTACGTTTACTTAACAGCTGTGGCAGCATGGCCTGAGTGGTCCTTTTGAGAGCCTAGAAATTTTTTGTTGAATAAGTTGGTGAACGAAAATGTCCATGTTAGCCAAACAGATTTTACATCGACCGGGGAGGTGTTGGAGTGAAGTTACGGCGAGTTCTCCTGTAAAAGGTTTTCACGGGAGAATCAGAATCGAAGAAGTGACAAGCTGAATTGTGATTTCTTTTCCACTGGACTGTATATATCTTTGCAAGGGGAATCTCAAGAAGCTAATTATTGGAAGTAGAGTAGCTCGCTACGACACCTTTGTATAAACAGAAAAATTATTTTACAAATCAAAAAGTCTTTCTGTCTTTAAGAACAGAAACTAAATATTTTTCTTCGTGTTAACTGGTTATTATATTATGTTTAAAAATTAATTTGTATTTTTTAGATCTTTAATGAATCACTATTGCTGTCTCTTGGAAACAGTTGGAGAGGATTTCTGGTGGTCTTGTTCTTTACAAGAACTTGTACCCAGCAGTATTTGTTCAGAATTGCAACTAAACATTGAAGATCTGGAAAAAGGTCAGGTAAGAGAATAACATTTTTCTTGAGTTTGCAAGGTTTAAAATTTAGTGGAATAAAAAAAAATTTGAAGTACAGGTGCCTAATGTTAACATAGGTTGCAAGGAAAAACTATCTATAATAGCACAAAATACTGAAACTTTCAGAGGAAAACTAAAGAAAATTGGGAGAACAAAGAAAATTAGAAGAGATAGATGGGTTTCTAAGATCTATAAAACTATTGAATCTGAAAAAAGTATGAAGAGTTAGGAATAAGTCAAGAACGGGAATCGAAGAAGAATTATCTAGCAATATTTAAAAAAATATAATAAATCTGGTTTGCACATGTTCTAAGATAAGTGAACCAAACTTTCTTCCTCATATCAGAGTGGATATTAGATCACAGATAAAAACAAGGTAAAGAAGAATTTTGAAGACGCTACTACGAAAGCTTAACATAATAATATGTGAAAAGTATATTTGAATAAAAAATCCAAAAAGGTTTTTATACATTTTTACCTAAGTGATTTTTATATTCACATATAATTTGTGATAAAATTATATATATGTAAAATATGATCTGGTACATATAAACTTTGTGCTTACTGCCTACATACTATTTATAAATAACTTTAAAAAAATTTTATTTGTATGTTTAAAATATTTGTCCATTTGAATTACACAGCTCAGCTGAAACTTTTCAGTGAAAGTAAATAAAATGCATACTATTTATAAATAACTTTAAAAAAATTGTATTTGTATGTTTAAAATATTTGTCCATTTGAATTATACAGCTCAGATGAAACTTTTCAGTGAAATTAAATAATCAGCTGTTTACTCTAACACAACTATTTTAGATGTAGACCTTTTATGCGCACATTTTGTGCAGCTCAACACCGACTGCAAAAATATAAACATAATGGGAACTGCCAGAGTGTAAGGGGCAGTACACAAAAGACCTTAATTTCTATTGTGTTAGTGTAGTGGCGTTTATCTTTACCCAGACATCGAGCTGTGCAAAACTTGTGCATAAAAGGAGTCTTGAACTATTTTTCACTTCAACTTTTAGGCCAGTTCTCAGATTCATTTCCATTATCTGTTGACTCCATTCTATGAAACTTGTATTCTTTACAATTTGTATTTCTAATTTTAGGTTAGGTTTTGTTTAGGCCTAAGTCAAATGGTTCTTTTTAACTTTTATTATGTAATTTTTTGATCCATGAGGAGACAGGATCAATAGCCACCGCAGGATGCAAACCGTCAACATAACTACCAGGAAAATGGGTATCTAGAAGAAGCGCCAAGGACTCTATGCTATCCCTGGTGTATTCCCCACCATCCATTGGCCTAGTGTACTCATGTTTAAGTTCCGTTTGCAATCTAGCAATCACAAGGATATTCTTAAATCTATCACAGAATTGGTTGCAAGATCTCCACATTTAATAATTCTCTAAAGTCTATTACTAATCTCAGAGTCTTAATTGTTCGATATAAGCTAAGAAAGTGCTGTTATATGGGATTTGGAATGGATAGCTTCATAAACATGTGACACAAATTAATTAGTGGAAGTTTAACTTTTACTCCATGTAATTATTAAACTTTACCATGAACTTGACATAAAATACACAGTATTTATAAGAAAAACTGCAATATATAGTCCAAAAATATTTAGTCTTTTCAAGTTTCTAATTTTAAAATAATAGATTTGAAAACATTGTTTAAAGTCACTATTTTAAGGTACCTGTGTTGTCACTTATTCAGCCCATGTTCGAAGATTGTTTCTGTCGTAGACGCTTATTAACACCGTCGTTGGGTCACTTTTGACACTTCAACGATGTTGTAAAATCATGGCGTCCTATTGGAAATACTTCCAATCTCTTTGAAACCAAGCTTAAAAAAAATTAAATGGAAAATGCCAGCAAACTCTGTATACTGCCTAAGCATCTCATTAAGGCTGGCTATTCTGACTTGCCCACGCAATCCCTATACTCTCAAGTAACTTTTTTGTAATTTGTTTATTGTTCATTATCACTTGTAAAACATTGTTAACTGTGTTCTATCACTTCTATGATTCCTAAACTAACTCACAAATTATTCATACTTATCATAATTGTCTTTTTGGGAAGTAGCCCAGTCGGTATAGGTTACAACTACCAGTAATTTGCAATACGGCTGATTTTTTTTTATAAGTACCTTAAAGTATGTAGATTAACATAAAAAAAAGTTTACCAGTCTATCGATTTCCCAAAGTCGAAAAAAAAATCGATTATCATTTTTTTTTCGATTATACTTAATATTTTGAGCTGGGATGAAGATAGAGAAAAATAAAAAATATCATCGTGTAGGAGAGGTATTTTTCAACAAAAAAGGTCATATGTATTTATTTCGTCCGAGCAATGGTTTGTCTGGAAGAAATTCGATAATGCAGGTATGTATTTTGCAGCAGGGGAAATCACTAAAAGGGGACATCTTATTCATATATGAAGCTTTGGCTCTTTCTAAATTGGCCGAATTTTAATATATCGAATTGAAACTTGGTATAGGAGTTAAAATATATATTTTAAACATTTATGCTGAGTTTCAGCTTGTTATCTTGAAAATTACCCGATCTAGGAGTCGATTTCGATTATCGATTTTAGGAGTATCGGACCCAGCAATTCATTTTAAACAGCTCCAGTCTAGAAACTTTTTAAAATATCAACCTGAAAGTTTTTTTACAAGTTAAATATATAGATTCAAACAAGATCAAGGAGTATAAACCTTTTTTATTATTTACTTTTCAAAGCTCAAGTAACTTAAAAAAGTATAATTTTAGACCTTTTTAGATTTTTCATCAAAACGCTTGAGTTAATCGGCTGCAGATTAGTAAATTTTTTTAATATAGTTTTTAAAATAAGTATAGCAAAAAACAATTGTGTTTTTAACTTATGTACCAATTTTTGAATCGATATGTTCAAAAATGTCGAAAATGGAGTCTTTGAATCCAAAGGTGTTATAGTTAAAACGAGATAGGTAAAACAGAAGACTATTTTCAAGCGCCTCGTTTTTAAAAATAGCATGACAAAAATCGTTCATACTTACTAATAATATTTATACTGGTGTACTCAACTTGTAAAACAAATTTGATGTTGGTATTCCAAAAATTGACGAAACTGGAATAGATTGAAATTAGTTCGTCGGTCCGGTACTCCTAAAATCGATAATCGAAATCAACTTCTAGATCGGGTAATTTTCAAGATAACAAGCTGAGTCTCAGCTTAAATGTTTAAAATATATATTTTAACTCCTATACCAGTTTCAATTCGATATATTAAAATTCAGTCAATTTAGAATGAGCCAACGCTTAATATATGAATAAGACGTCCCCTTTTAGTGATTTCCCCTGCTGCAAAATACATACCTGCATTATCGAATTTTTTCCAGACAAACCATTGCTCGGACGAAATAAATACATATGTCCTTTTTTGTTGAAAAATACCTCTCCTACACGGTGTTATTTTTTATTTTTCTCTATCTTCATCCCAGCTCGAAATATTAAGGATAATCGAAAAAAAATGATAATCGATTTTTTTTTTTGACTTTGGGAAATTGATAGACTGGTAAACTTTTTTTTATGTTAATCTACATACTTTAAGGTACTTATAAAAAAAAATCAGCCGTATTGTAAATTACTGGAACTTTTGGTCTAAATTGACCCCTACCGACTGGCCTAAAGATAAGATTGTTACCCCCCCCCCCCCCTTCCCTTTTCTTACAACTGGCATTAAATTTTAATGTGACAGCTGTTAAATCATTTTTATCGATACCAATATACTCTTATTTATTTACATACATTACAATCTTTATTTAAAAGAAATGATAAATTTATGTAGGTGGACGTAGCAATGGAGTTGGCAGGAGTTTCCCTTTGTTAAAATAATATATAAATATTGGGGAATACCTTGTAATGTAGTGAAATTTTTAGTAACATACATGATCATATAGTAAGTACCATATTCATATACAAAATTTGTTTTTGGAGTGATATAACTACTTTCAAACACAAATTATCAATATGTATATTTTGTTACAGGATATTTTGGATATTTGGTTTGATAGCGGACTGTCCTGGTCTAGTGTTTTGGAAAATGTTGCAGATGTGTATTTAGAGGGTGTGGATCAATTTACCGGATGGTTCCAGTCTTCACTCATGACATCAGTAGCTCTTAGAAATATTGCACCATACAGGTTGATATTAATAGTTAGTTACCGTACCATTAAAAATATAAACAAAGGTAAATAATTTTTATTAGAATCCGTTTTATAATCCAGGACATAATTTACAATGTGTGAAAGTGTAATTAAAAAGAACTAAAATTAACAAACAGTATTATGTTAAATGAGATTAAATTCTCTGACACATTATTTCACTAAATACATAACATTAAAATATAATGAGGAATGTGAAATGGTGAATGTACAACAAACAATAAAACACACTATTCATACTTAAAATCTGCAGTTCCAACCTTTTTGCAGTTGCACACCCGTTACCAATTTCTTTTTGTGAATTGTACCCCCGAATTGTAATTTGTATTTAGTGCAAGTCTAGGTCAGTAATGAGGAATCAATACAGTAATAGGATTAGCAATAAATACAGTTTA
This sequence comes from Philaenus spumarius, assembly GCA_018207615.1. Classification (NCBI taxonomy): domain Eukaryota; kingdom Metazoa; phylum Arthropoda; class Insecta; order Hemiptera; family Aphrophoridae; genus Philaenus; species Philaenus spumarius. The sequence goes on from JAGFPH010000340.1 coordinate 647,793, forward strand.
AAAGTATACAAGTACTATATTTTGTGATTATTTTGAACACTTCAGTACTATATATTAAATGTAACAGAAAGTACTTTATTAATAAAAAAAGTTGAAAAGTTAGTTTTGTCATTAGTTTTATAATTACACTAAAAAGAAAAAATACTTTAAATTGTTAAACACTTTCGTCACTTCTTGTACTTCACTGTAATTTATATTAGTGGGAGACATAATACAAATTACGGCTTGCTTTGTTGCAAACAATCTTTTTAAGTTAGGTTCAAAAGAAGCCAAGTATTGTCTTATGTCTGGGGAACTTGTTTCTGTATTATTTTTTTTAATCAATTTGTTTGTCGTAAGATTTCTTTCTACCAGTTGTATGGATGGGAAAGGCAATAAAACCTTAATTGTCAGGTCAGGATCACGTTCGTATTTACTATTGAGGACCAACCAAAAGTTAATGAGAGGGTTTTCCTTAAAAACTGATTTCAAAGTGTTGTCATTAGAAACTTCAATCAGATTCTCTTTTTCTGAAACATCCAACTGTGTTGATTAAAGTTCCCTTTGTAGAAAAGATTCTAATCCATTTTATAATTTCTTCAAGCTTTGGAAAATATCTTTCAAATTATGATTTAATTCCTTCAAGTACTCACATACTTGCAACTTTACACCATTAGAGAGTTGCAACTCATTCTGTTACTTCATTCTGGTTCTGACAAGACATCCAAACTCAATCTTATTTATCATAGCTTCTATCTTCTCTGATGCTCTGAAGATTGTGATCCAACTTATCTGTAGGCCCAGATTTAGCTTATTGAGTTGTAAGGCAAACATTGTAGCCAATCACTGCCTTGTAACTTTGATAACAGGTGGAATGGGTTATCCTTTAAAATCTGTAAAAACTGCTCTTCATTCACAAGCTTTTTATTTACCTAAGCCTATTTGTTTAACTGTTTAATACTGCAACTCCATACAATTTACATGTCTGCCATTACATATTTTCTTTCCACAAACCCCTAACCATTACGAACCCCTGAGGGTTTGCAACTCCAGGTTGAGAACCGCTGCTTTAAATAATATGATTAAATACATACATAAACATACAACACATTAAAATTAAAATATTTAAGAATGTTACGAAATCAACAACATAACTAATCAAATAATTCTTGAATGCTTGAAACGGTAAGAATTTCTTAATTTTAATAATTAAAATGTATTAAGAGAAACGCTAAAAAGTTTAACTCACCCATCTCATTAAATTTATAAAATTTGTAGTAATATATTCAGTAAGTTCGATGTAACCAAAATCTAGATATTGAAAGTTTACAACCTCTTTGGAAGAAGAAGAAATACTTCCTGTGAACAACAATGGTCTACCATTATTGAGTATTCTGTTCATAACTGCCTTACAAGCAAGAAGCAATATAATAATAGCACTTATAAGCTTCAAGACTGAGCAAATGTCATCCAAGAATATTGTTGCAACTGACAACAAGTACTGACATTCCTACATTATAAAAATATATTTTATTAAATTTTATATAAAGTAAGCACAAATTTCAGCCTCACTGCAGCCTTATAATTGTTTTGAAATTTACGTTTTGTTAATGTTGATCCTACAATTTAGCAAATTAAGACTTTATTGCAGTTGTTTATTGAGTTTATTACTGTTAAATAGTTTTATTAAATTCCATGTAGTAGTCAAAAGTATCTCTGCTCATTCTAAAAAGGCAATGACTAAAAGGGTTTTCACTGTAAAAAAATTAATAAGCAGTTAAAATGCATACTTCTTAGAATAGTCTTACAATGAATGCAATAAACGTTTAAAAATCCAACTTAGACTAGTGAAGTAAACTTTAATCAAGTAAACTATCTTATGCTCTTTTTATTACAAAACGACAAATACAGTAAGAAAATAAACTTTAGATATGAACATAGAATTATAAATAAAAGTAAAAATAATAATAAATACTCAGAGTTAGTAATGATTTTATATTTACAATGTTTTATGTAACACTAATGCAATAACACTTCAAGAAGGACCAGGCCTAATAACTAATATGGTTGTATAACTGAAAAAAATTTGAAGTCAACTTATGGCTATTTTATATCTTAATAAACATGTGACTATTTATTGTTGTGAATTTTGGTTTTGTTATAAAATATACATTTTATTGTTTGTTATACACTTAATATTTTCTTCTTTATGAGCAACTAGCCAACTATTATAATAAAATAATTATTTAGGGTTAATCAGATCATATGTTTTGTCAAAAAAGATTTCTACCATCATTGCTCAAAGTTCTTGTTTGAACAAACCAGTTTTTTTTGTCATGAATTTGCAAGAAAAAATTAACCTTAAAAAGGTAACTCCTTGAACAACAGACAACCCTTAAGTGGTAGACCAATTTTCGTGCAGGTAGCTTTTTTTTGCATTTTGGCAGTTTAAATTACATTTTTATTTATCATCTGTAAAATTGAAGCTAGAGGCAAAGTACAGTGCACAGATAAAAACATCTTTAGATTTTAAATAATGTTCATCTGTGTATTGTTTCACCATCAAACCACAATCATTTGTGAATTTCAAAATCTTCTCACCGTTTTAAAAAGTGTCAGAAGCTTGCTTTAAAATGCGGGATGATTGGATTAACCGGAGTAGTTTACAGTCTAACTATAGTAAGTCTGTTGTATGAACTGTGTTCTTCATTTATTATTATTTATATTAACTTAACGTTAAGATGTTTGTTATAATGGCAGGAAGGTGTTTGTACATGGGTTTGCAGTGGATGAACAAGGGCATAAAATGTCCAAGTCTATTGGCAACGTAGTTAACCCACAGGATATAATTAGGGGTGGAAATGAAAAGAAAAATACAGCTTATGGGGTTGATACATTAAGGTATGTAAACTTTAAAATTTAATTTTAAATTAATCGTGTTATTTAACCTGTTGAGTGTACGGATGTCCCAAGACGTCTTTCTTGCTGCTAGTTATAAGAGTACATATTTGATCCCTAACAAGACCTCATAGAAGTAAAAAACAAATTTTCTCGAATTATAACAAAACTTAATTTAGGTATTGAAAATATCAGAAAAAGTATAAAGACACATTTTAAAGTGAAAACTTAAAAAATAAATTGTATTGTTACTTATTATTATTATTCAATTACCTCACCAAAATGTCTTGTAATAAGTCATCTTCATTGTCAGTCACATAATTTAGTTCACATCTTATATCATCACTACAATCTAAATACTCTCTATTCATTTTGTAAAACTATAATTATTTACACCAGGAAAGAGTATGCACAATGCATTAGGATTAATGTGTTTATCAATACTAATTAAAATTACACAAACATATTTCCTATGTCTAATGACAGTATACGAATGTAGACTTACTCAGCTGTGACAATCAAAATGCATGCAAATGGAGACAAGCAAATAATACAAGTTTTTCTCGAAGGAAATGAATAATATGTTTTAGACGTACATGAATGTCTGTACTCATTAGAGAACACACATCCCAAGACGTCCTTGCTTTACAGGGGAAAAACAAGTTTAAACGATTAAAGGCATATTAACATTAATTTCATATAATTTTTATCGTAAATTAAAGCTTGACATATAGTATTGAGGTTAGATGTTTATTATGTGTTGTAATTAAAAACAAAATAATAATAATTTAAATACTCAAAACAAAGTTTAAAAACAAAGTAGAAAATTGTTCTTTTAACAAGCTTATTTATTTATATGACAAAATTTCATCGAACTTGATTTAAATACTTAGGTGACACTGTCGAATACTTAGGGTCGGAGATGAACTAACTGATGCTCCTGCTGTTTTCTAAAACCCAAAATGGTAAATGTTACTTCATCTTCTTTTAAAGTAACAACACACTATTCTTACGTCACAGGCGTGGGAAATTTATCTGCCATTGATTCCTATGTCTTGTAGAGTTAACTTTGTTTACATATATTAAAAAAAAAAAAAATAACACTATTCTCACTCTTATACATTTATTACCAAACACGTTTCAACGACAAAGTCGTCATCCTCAGTGGTATATGAGCTACAACTGACAGATTATAACTTTGTTTACATACTGTTTTTTACTATATAAATAGTAACCCAGACTTCCTTCTACAACTTGTTTAACAAACGTTTTACCCTTGACCAATAATTATTTGTTGTCTGCCTTACAGGTTTGAAAATAAATATTTAGTGCGATACTATAATTTTATTATATTGAATGTTATTTTTCATCCTTTATCTATTTTTCTGTTTTACGAAATTACATACGTTGCAAGTCACATTTAATAATGATTTTAAAGCCATATAAGATATTAAACAAAGATACAGTAGAGCGTCAAAAATCCGAACTAATTGGGACCGAGGGGGGTTCGGATTATCAATTTGTTCGGATTTTTGAAAATAATCAAGAAAAGGCCATTTAGGCTAAAACATACGTCCTTTATCGATTAAAGTGGTTAAACAGTACAAGCAGTAATGTAATTACAATACAGTATGTAAGACTACTTACATATTATGATTTAGAAGAACCTGCACTTACACAGTAGGGTCAACATGATTATACTTGTAACTCTCAATTACAGTACAATACATAATTAAAAGTTCACTTGTACACTATAGTTAACACAAACAAAAAATTTAAAAAAATACTGTATACTACACTACTGTATGTACGACACACTGTTATAATGATTGCACAAAGAGAAATGAATGAACTTTCTGTATGTATACTGCTAGCGCTAAAGCAGCTTTTTAGTGTGACAGTGAAAATACTTACAGCCACTCTGTTGTGAGGGCATGTGAGAGCAGGAATTAAGAAGTGTTTTAAAAGAGATAATAATGTCAAACTGCGAAGAAGATTTTTGTGAAATTTTTAACGACGCAATAATTGGAATTTGCGAAAACGAAAACAAAATTTTTGCAGGGGCTGCCTCAGAACGCGTTCGGATTTTTGACGTTTCGGATTATTGACGTTCGGATTATCGACGCTCTACTGTATACTCGAAAATGAGTTTAAAATATAAATCAATCCCTATTGGCTGTGTTAAGGTAATGCTAAAAAGGACGAAAGGTTAGTGAAGCGAGTATAGTGGGCATTATTTTTTGCATTCTAGATCCAAGGTTGTGTAAATTGTATTTCTATAGTTTTATAAAGACTTTTCAGTAAAAGAGTTGTAATAAAAAGAAGAAAAATAGAAACAGTAATTGATTAAATCTTGGTGAGCAAGTTATAGAGTCTAAAACTGTTAAATAAAACTGTTAACTTAACTAAATAAAAACTTACCATACTTCAAACTATAAGATATTATCAATCCATTTTAATACCTATTCTATTGATTTCAAAACTGAATTAATGCTTGATAATCATAAAAATGGCTTTTGATAACTTATAAACTATATTGTGTAAATTGGCAACTGAATTTTGGTCATAAAATATTCTTTAAAACTACATTTGAGTTTCAAAATTTACAAAATAATTCTTAAATTAATTTGTGTTTATTGTAAAATTTTATTAACGTTGTGTTAGTTTTAAAATATACATTAATATTTATTAGGGTTCAAACAGGAAGCCCGAGAGAAATAAAACCTAAATTTTATAGGTCTAACTATAAAAGAATCAATAAAAATTGTTAAATTATACAATACAGTAGAGTCCCACTATTCCGAACTAATTGGGACCGAACACTGTTCGGTTTAGCGGTAATTCGGAATAGGCGGATTTCATGAATAATATCAACGTATTGACTTGTTAAGGCGTAAATTAAGTGCGGGGACATCTGCTAGTGTTCAGTATTATATAGTGTTGATCGGCTCTGAGGAAATGAGGAGGAGATGAACGCTCAAACTGAAACTGAACTCATATCATACCTAGACGCGGCAAATGCTCTTGTTGACCTCGCCTTAGTCTAGGTTTACACCATCCGTTTTTTCCTTCCTTTGCGTTACGATTCCGTTTTCTTCTAAAAATGAAAAGGAAGGGATAGGTTGTTCGAATTGTCCGTTTTGTCATCCCCCAATCTGTCCGTTAGTACTGCATTGTCTTGAAAAGAGATCGAGAAAAATATAAAATTCCTTAGAGATAACGAAAACGAAGGAGAAAACGGATGAACGCAACTGGCAGGTGGCAACAACACTACTAGAGCCTAGCTTTTGTATCTAATTATTCCTTCTTTCTGACGGACCCTGTAACCGTTTTACCGGACGCTTGTTGCGATAGCTTCCTTCTCGCAAAACGGACGGAAAACGTGAAGGAAACAAACCAACTTTCATTCTAATTTGGTTTCAGGCATTTTCATCAAGCTTAGGCTATATGTAGTCTCTATTTAACTTATTTGTAGAACAATAAAATTTATATATATATTAATGCGTTTTTTCACGAACGTCTTTTTGATTTCTTCTGCTTTTATGTTAAAAAATTGTTATTTTTTCTGAACTCTGTTCGGAATAAGCGGATTTTTGGAATAGTGGGACTCTATTGTATTAGATTCTAAATAAACTATTGAATTGTTACTAACTTTAGTTTGGAATGTATTATTAAATTACAGCCTGTTTCAGATTTCTTAAAAGTTATAGAAAACTGTAGTTAATCAAATCAAAATAAGATATGGGAGCGCCTCATTAAAAATGTAATATTCATGTAAAGTAATTGATTCTTTTTTGTTATTTTTATTCTGTTCTTAAATTATATGGAAACAAAACCAGTCACTTTGTGGAACTCCTGATTTATATTCAACTTAAAACTTCAAGTAAATTGTATACGTTTTCATAATATTTCTAAGATATTCTTAACATAAAAATTGAAAGATATTGAAAAAACTGTGTTAAAGGTACGGTAAGTTTTAAACCATTATAACAATATCAATATGTTTTCAATTTTTAGATGGTGGGTTGCCAGCCACGCTACTCAACATTCAAATGTTCCAATAAGTATTCCCTTGCTAGATTCGTGTGGTGAAACAGTACAAAAACTGCGTTCTGTGCTGAGATTTCTGTTGGGTGCTATCTATGACATTGAAAGTTTGGACAGACAGCCTCAGTTGAGACTATTGGATAGGTATCTTCTCCACTCTCTATGGCATTTAAATAAAGAGGTAAACCACAGTACATTTTTTTATTATTGCAATTTATTTCAAGTTTTAATTTTTCCTACACAAATTTTATTTTATTACTAACTGTATTATTATGTGACACCACAGAGAAGAAAAATACAGAGGAAACATCTAAGCGTACGCGAATTGGGTGTCTAGCACTCGACACTGGTATCTACATTAGTAGTTCCCAGAGTCGCCATGAGAGGGCAGCATCGTCGCTGGCCCCTCCCCTACCCCCCCTCGCCTCCTGCTGCTAGCCCCTCGTCCCCTCCAGCACCGTGCGACACTCGCCTGACTCAAGGTTGTTAATGTACTCTAACAACCTTGCGCCCGACTCCCTGGCTGTCCTCGCTGCTACAATATGTAATTGTAAAGGAAACTTGTCACAAACATGTTCTGTATTTGATTGTCATGTAGCAATAAATGTAAAACACTTGAACAATAGTACAAAATAAGTTAAATGGATTATCAAAGTAAATCAATAAATGTTTTAATTATACTTTAATTAAAACTCTTAAATCCTTATAATAGTTGCGGGAAATGATATTAATTTTAGTACACAGGATTATAAAAGAAAATATGATGCAGTTGAATGTGTTTAATCTCTTGGTAGGAATGATAAAATGGTTTACAATTACTGT
>JAGFPH010000341.1:25010-47855 GCA_018207615.1 Philaenus spumarius
GGTAGTTCAGGATAGGATATTCTAGGTTAGATAAGTTGAGGATAGGATAGGTTAGGTTAATTCAGGATGTGATAGGACAGGACAGGTTAGTTTAGGATAGGATATTCTAGGTTAGATAAGTTGAGGATAGGACAGGTTAGGTTAATTCAGGATGTGATAGGACAGGACAGGTTAGTTCAGGATAGGATATTCTAGGTTAAATAAGTTGAGGATAGGATAGGTTAGGTTAATTCAGGATGTGATAGGACAGGACAGGTTAGGTCAGGATAGGATATGCTAGGTTAGATAAGTGGAGGATAGGATAGGTTAGGTTAATTCAGGATGTGATAGGACAGGACAGGTTAGTTCAGGATAGGGTATTCTAGGTTAGATAAGTTGAGGATAGGATAGGTTAGGTTAATTCAGGATGTGATAGGACAGGACAGGTTAGGTCAGGATAGGATATTCTAGGTTAGATAAGTGGAGGATAGGATAGGTTAGGTTAATTCAGGATGTGATAGGACAGGACAGGTTAGTTCAGGATAGGATATTCTAGGTTAGATAAGTTGAGGATAGGATAGGTTAGGTTAATTCAGGATGTGGTAGGACAGGGCAGGGTAGTTCAGGATAGGATATTCTAGGTTAGATAAGTTGAGGATAGGATAGGTTAGGTTAATTCAGGATGTGATAGGACAGGACAGGTTAGTTCAGGATAGGATATTCTAGGTTAAATAAGTTGAGGATAGGATAGGTTATTTTAATTCAGGATATGGTAGGACAGGGCAGGGTAGTTAGGACAACCTAGATTAGTTTTGGATAGCTTAGGTTACGATAAGGCAGTTTGGTTAGGTTAGTTCAAGATATCTACTCTTTATTACAGATTTTTATGAAATGGTTTTTGTCTGATAGGATTGATTTTAGAAACATATTATTAATTTAATGTAGGGAGATATTGAACTGGGATAGATGAAGGTAGAATTTCTTCGTTTCAATTCAATAATGTACAAGATCTGTCAAATCAGTTATGCTAATAATCAGTTGCACAAATAAAATAATCACAGTACCTACATATTATTCGATTGACTATTTTTTTGGTTTCTGATTTTGAACCATTTCTGATTTTTTCCCTTAACCATCTTGCAACTGCGTAGAAAAGGATTGAAAGAATACAGGTTATTGCACAATTCGTTTTAAATTCAAGGAGTAATCATGTAAAATTTGAAGGACGAATATTTCATTTGGCTGTGACTGAAAACAGACGAAATGCCGAACGGTCGATATGAAATTGATAATAATGGGCTACTCCTAAATCGAAGCGTTTAAGTGTTTTTTTACTACTTTTCTACTTTAACTTAAAACAAATTTGCATAAAGGTTTGTGAAATAACAGATTTTGTCCCTATTATATTTATTTCTTCCTCATGTTTATAATTTTTACTAAACTCAATTTTTAAAAACACATTAACTAAGTTTTATTTGGTATCAGTTTTTAATTTATTGGTTTCTTTCGATTAAGAACTTTTTATAGTTTACAATTTTATGATTTATATGGAAAGAATTGTTTATGCTTTACTACAATTTGTTTGACATTTAAAAGATTTATTTGTGGACACAGAAAGCAAAGTTTAGACCCTATAACATTATGACACATTAATATTGAAAACATTTATTTGAAAAAGTAATCAAAATGTTTATTAAATAACTAATGAGCTTGACTTGTGAGAAAGTAACTAGATAAAATAAAACCTGAACACAAAATCTCACAATAAATACGTTTACTAACCTTTGAGTTATAGTTTGGTTACTGCATCGCTGAGGATGGCGACATTGTCGTTGAAACGCGTTTGAGGTTAGTAACGTATTTATTGTGAGATGTTTTGTTCAGGTTTTATTTTAGGCCTATCTAAAAAGTTTATTGATTCATGTTATCAAGTAATATTATTTGCTGTTATTTGTTTATGTGTACAGAACTCTTTAGTTATATACAGGCTATATATGAATCTATAAGATGGTAATCTAGATTCTGGCTCTGCCAAAGAGGTACCTAGTTTTCTTTTCTTTTGGGCTAAGTGCATTATATTTTCGTTTTTCCTGTAGTATTTTTGATTTACTTTCATGTTTGACTGTAATTATTTAAAGTAAATAACCAATTGTTATTAAGTTTTTTATAAATAGTATAAATATATATAGTAAAAAAGAAAATAGATTAAAGCAAAAAAAAAAAGAAAAGTTATTGTGCACCAATATTTTTGCAGTGAAAATTCTATAGGCGAATTGGTTGATTTTTGGATGGGTAAAATCTTATCAGTTCGCGTCATCGGCATGCTAATGTTAACAGTATGTCTTTAGCTGTAAGTATGACGTGATGCGCTTGGCCAGCAATGAAAGCATACTATATTATACTATGGTATAATACTGGCACCAGCCTTGTGCTCGTGCATCCGTCTGTGTATACACGCATATATTCACAAATTTATTGTATATACCCGACTGTATGACATGCGCGTTGGCCGCTTTTTGGATAAGGTAAAATGTTATCAGATCGCGTCACCAACATGCTGTAATATCAGTATTTCTGAAGCTTTAAAGTATGACGTGTTGCGCTCAGTACTCGTGGAAGGTTGTACATTGTGTAATATCGTATTTACAAAAGGTTTTTTACTATAATTTTTATTATTGCAACATTAGGGCTGTGTGTATACACATATAAGTAAAGTTAAATTGACTACGTGAAAAGTTTAATGTGTGTATACTGTGCATTGTTTAGTTGTTGTTAGTTTGCAAAAAAACCTTAAATGTTGCAATTAAAACCCAAATATGCAAATTTACTTTTATTTCAAACGTAGGGTTTATTAGCATATACTACCGAAATTCAGGTTGAAAATATGTATACTTAAATGGCAAAATGACTGTTTATTATTTTTAAATGAATAAATTTGTTAACTTCGTTGTTATGGTAATGAATGTAAATGCATTAAAGAAACGTGTGTTGGTTCAGTATAGGCCTAACCTAAAATTATGTTTATCAAATTTCGGATTAAACCAATGTAACCACCGATTTATATTCATGACAGTTTTCACTTCTGTCGGCAGTCCTAAGACATTTATTATAATATAAATTATTTGAAAAGGCCTAACTTCCTACCTACCTTCATACTAAGTATATTCTATAACCTAATGACAAACAATGCACAAACTATTTTGTTAACTTTTTTTACATTTCCTTCTATTTATACAATACTTAGCAGCATCACTAGGTCTTGAATTATACAAGCATTTAATTTTGTAACACGTTTCCAAAGCTGAACGCTGACACTTTTACAACCGCAAAACCATCAATGAACGGCCTGTTGACCGGAAGCCTCATGTAGTACATTATTCTTGTGTCGGTCCAACAGGCTCTGATAATGTCCCATTTGTACCACAACTCACGTCCCTTCGCTTATAGAAACACGTGCCGTATTTAAGTTGACAAATTACAGAAACAACAATCAAATTAATGGCCGCACAACTCTTTCGGCAAACAAATATTCATTAATTGTTAACGTTGCGGGCTTACTTCGGGTTTTTCACCTCCAGTATAAATTGAAACAGGTAGAGTTGTGCTTCAAAGCCGAAATGGGTTCATTTGAAGCGTAATGGCGTATTGTTGTTGGAGTCGTTACTCCGAAAGGGTTGATACAATCTGTCGCATGTTTGTTGTGTTCGACAATGAGTTTATGGTGTATAAGTGATGTTGTTTATTTACATTTCCGTTAGGGAAATTAAAAAGCAATCTATTGGAATGTAAAATGTATTAAAACAGAAAAATAAAAAGCTGTGTCTGTTTGATTGGTTTAAAAGAAATTTGGGCACGCAGTTGTTGAATTAAAAAAAAAACTTTATTTTAAAATTACAAGTACAAGTTTGTTCAACTTGTCCTTAATCATTTTGATGGGAGGTAATTTGTCGAAACAAGTGTATTGACATTTATAACATTTTGTTCTTCTTTCTCCACCTGGCTTGAGGAATTGCTCCATTCTTATATCTTCCTCTTCTAATACTAAGGTACAACAACTCAAATTTTCCTTTCTTATGTCTTATTCATACGTTAATTCGTTAAAAATTGCAGTATAGAAATGTAGTCCAACAAATTTTGTTTACTAAGTTAATTGTATTTAGGAGAAGACAAATGTAAAGGGAAACTTGTATTTCCCTTTCCATGTCATGTATGACAGCACTGATTATTCCACGCCAGTGCATTAGTTTTTACTAGGTGTCCTTACTTAATGCCAGTTAGACTAAAGAAGGCAGGGGAGCAGAGTTTATAACGAACGTCTGTAACTAGGTTGAAACCAACGCAATAATGTGTTGGAAGTCCATACTACGTGGACCAGCACGTTTAACGACATAATGATCTGATACAAACCTCCACCAAAATGTTCATTGGTAGTTTTGTATTTTTTTACTGTTTGTTATTGTGTAAAGGTTATTGATCACCTTGTGTTTAAGGTTACGCAAGTCCGATATACTAAGCGGCAATACACGTTCAGCTTCTAGAATCCTCCAAATTCCCTTCACTGTATATCCATCTTCAATAAATGCTTTGCAGATTGTGAAAATCGGACGGGGGAAGGCTCAGGTATAATAAGGTTTAAAATGAGTGTAAAGGGAACATTTTTGAACTTGCAACTGGAGAGTGTATGATTTTGCGGAAATAAAGTTTTTGTTCTTTTTAATTAATGTCATTTGGTATAAGTATTTCTTGTTTTATAAGTTAATGAGTATATTAATTATTTTCATAACCATTGCTGGTCACAATTATTTTACGCTCATCGAGTGGGTTGAGGTTTGTGGTTACTTTTTGGGGTTTTTATTAGAATTTAAAGTTAATTTAAAGTTTTTCTTTGTTGTTTACTTTCACACAGTCCGTTCATATTTTTGTGCAATTTAATTATTTTTCTATAATTTTTTGTTTATAATTGCTGTTTTTTTTTTTATTTTCTTGGTATGCGTTTAGTATTAATTTTTAAGAAAAAAAAATACCTATATGTGTTTTATTGTTGGGTGTAGTTGGAGGGGCTTTACAGACCAAAGTTGGAGGGGCTTTAAAATGGGCCAAAAATCCATTTTATGCTTTGCACTGAATATACTGTTACTATACACCAAAACTTAAAATAACAAAATATTCAAAAATAAATTGATGAAGCTGGGATTTTCAGCGGAAACCGTTAAATGGTTTGAGTCCTATATGTCTGGAAGGTGCCTGTGACTATTGAGAAGTCGTCTTTCTGGGAAAGTATTTATAGGTGATACCCCAGGGTTCTGTCCTTGGTCTTTTATTATTTAGCATTTATATAAATGATTTTTACAATGTACTGAACTATTCAAAGTTGCAGTTACATGCTGACGATTTGCAAGTGTATAATCACTTTTATATGTCAGAGATGGCTGAGTCCATAGACGAAAATATGTTGATATTTCATGGAATCACAGTAAAACTAGATTAGATTTCCCTGGGTGGACTGCTCCTTGGAGAAGGTTTCCTTACACGTCAACCTTTGGTGTTAGAAGCCTGTATCCCTTGTGAGGTCCAGGATTTTCTCCACCAAGTACGTGTCTTCTTCGTCCTCTAGTTGCTGGATTCCAAAGAGCCCCCTCTTTCTTCCCTCCAGGATCCCGCACTCAAATATGATGTGTCTTGCTGACTCTTCCGCCTGATCACAAAGCTGACAGTCGCCTTCAAGGATTCCCACTGTTGCTAGGTGTTTCCTGAACTGACCATGTCCAGTAATGAGTTCTACACAGTAAAACTAAAACAAAATGTATCTGTTGTTAAAATACTCGCAAATAAAAATTGATTTAAGTAGTGGACCGAAACTTATAATAAAAGGGTATGATTTGCATCATTCTTCTAAAGTAAACAAATATTGATCTCACTATAAACAATACTCTAAGCTCAAGCTGGACAGACCATGTTATTGAAACGTGCAATTAAGTATTTGCTGGCATGCACATTCTGAAGAAGGTAAAAGATTGCTTGCCTTTTAATGGTAGAGTGCAGTTGGTGAAAACATGAATGTTTCCATCTTTTAACTATTAACCCGGGATGGGTCGCGCCTGGTCTTTTCGACCCACTCATATGTGTTTAAGGTCACAACGCTGCAACTGTGAAAGCGAGGGGTTCCTCGGTACCTTCACATGGACTCTTCCACAACACATCCTTGCAGTTGTAGCCACTCCTTTTGTCTGCGAGTCAGTGTTACTTACGCTTCCAACGGCGCCTGTGTCGAAAACACCCAGCGCGACCCCTCGTGCGTGCCGATTGTGTGTGATTGTGTGACCAAGAAAACTAAGTTTTCCCTATATTTGTTGTTAATATTTTATTAGATTGTAGTGTTTATTATAGTTTTATTGTTTGCGATGGATGCGGGTGAAGAGGAAAGACTATTATGGCTCTTAGACAGTGTTGAAAAAGAGGAACGACGTGAAGAAGAAAGAATCGTGAACCCAGGAACAATAAGGCGGCACTTATTCTCAGACGAATCACTAATCCAATCATTTGATGAACCAGCTTCGGATGATGATGATGAGGATCATTTAGAGATTCAAGGAGATGATAGCCAATCAGAACAGTCTGTAGACGATGACGAAGTTACTGCGGTGACAGGGCCTGAGTAAATCGGTAAAGATAAAGTTATTAAGTGGACCATTCACTGTCCACCCTTACTAGACGAACAGGGGAACAGCAGAACACAATTTGGTTCGGCGACTTCCAAGAGTGTGGCGTAATGTGAACATTGATTCATGTGTTGAATCATGGAAACTGTTTTTCACAGATGACGTAATAGACGACATAGTAAAATACACAAATCAACGCATTGAAAACTTTAGGCCAGGCTATTCCCGACCCAGAGATGCCAGAGATAATTCGAAAACATAAATTGAAGCATTTATAGGCCTTCTTTATATAATTTTTAGTCATGTTTCTTATATATTTTTTCAAATAATTAATCTTACAAATAATTCAAAAGAAATACGACTAGGCCTACTAACTTTTAAAATTTTAGTAATTTTTTGCATGTATAATTATTTTATTAATTGATCTTATTTGCTAATATTTCATAGGAAATAGACATAATGCTGTTTAATTTAGTTATAATCATAAGATACAAAATAAAGCTTTGTGTGTTATTACAAAACTCTGCATTTTAATAGACCTGGTCAAAACAACCCAGCGCGACCTCTCATGTGACTTTCGCTCACGCGACCCCTCCCGGGTTAAAATTTTTCCATAATTGTGTGATACTGTTAACAATGGCACGACTGTGAATTAGCTTATAAACTTCAGCGTGCTCAACATTATTGTTTATGGTTCATTTTAGACTTAAAACGTGATGATCATGTAACAAAATATTATAAACAAATGTAAACTCTAAAATTTTGTTTTTTTTTCTAAATTATCATAATTTGTTGTTATTACACGCTATTCTGCTAACTATATTGAAAATTTTGTATTTAGCTAAAATGTAAATGCTACCGACAAACGACGAGGAGCTTTATTATTACTAATACCCAGGCACTGAACTGAGTTATTTAATAAATCATTCACTGTGACAGCATGCAGGCTCTGGAATTCATTGCCGGAGAGTTTGAAATGCATCAATGATCGTGTTCAGTTCAAGAAGGCTTTGGGTTGTAGTTTCTAAGATGGTTTTGGGTTTTTTGAAGGATGTTCTTGAATGAGTGTGTGTTTGTGAGTGTAAGTAAGGGTGCGTTATATATATGTTTATGTGTAGCTTAGTTGACTTTTCCTTTTATTTTACTTAAGAGATACAAGCGTATATTTTTTAGTTTTCTCAGTTTTTATACATTATGTTTTAGAAGTACCTAGTTATTATTTTATAGTTTTTGTTTGTATTGTGAATTTTTAAGTATATTGTAATTCTCGACTAAAAAAATTAAGATTATTATAATTGAAACAGTAAACCAAAGAATTGTTTAAATTAAAAGATCTAAAAAAATATGTGTGGCATTGTGAGCATATTCTGTATGCATGTATGTATGATGGTATTTGAGAAATTAAAATAGTTTTCAGATGCTAAATAAACCCTGGATACGTTTTTTCATATTAGGAAGGTAAAGTTATTATTTTTATTTACTTTTAAATAATATAGGCTACACTTTCATAGTGTAATCATTTTTAATAATTTAACTAAAAAATGACTTATCCTATCGTCAATATGGTATAGGAAACAAATACAGCATAAAAAAACGGTACCAGGAACTGGCACATACTTTCTCACAAACATATTTTAATTATCAAACAGATTCACTGTGACTTGTAGGGTGATTTTTTATTAAAGTTGGAGATTAACTAATACATATTATTATTATTATTATTATCTAGAGAGAAAACCATTCGATCGATTTCGAACAAATTTGCACCAAATACGTCAATTAGGTCTTTATAGATGCACGTAAAAAGGTTTTGAATTTTTTTTTAAAAACAACTCCCTTTATGGCAAAAAAACCCACCAAAATCAGTTATTATTATTATTATTAGCTAAACGAGAATTTTTAGAAAGATGCGGTGTTTTGTATATGGTAGGGCACATTAAAGGCTACAAATAAGTCAAATTTTATCAAAATCGTTAGAGCCGATTTTTTATAAAAAAATAATAACTGATTTTTTGGAGGTTTTTTGGCCAAAAGGGGGTTGTTTTTCAGAAATTTTCAAAACCCCTTTACGTGCATCTTTACAAGCCTACTTGACATGACTGGTGGAAATTTGGTTGAAATCGATCGAATAGTTTTCTCTCTAGCTTTGTATACATACAGACATACAGACATACAGACATACTTACATACATACATACATACATACATACAGACATACAGACAGACATTTTGTAAAAACCACTTTTTTGGACTCAGGGGGTCCCAAAACGGATATTTCCCCAAAAATCTCAACATCGATTTTTTGTGTGATCTCTATACTTTCTCTATACTATAGTATAGTATAGTGAGAAAGTAAAAGGACAGAAATATAGTGGGTATATTTTGTATGATCAAAATTTTTTATGGTAACATTTGTGTTGCACTTTGACGTGGTCATCCGCGTACTTTTAAAACGGTAAGCAAATCGGTTTGACCGTTTGTGCTACGGTGCCGACACAACGAACCTACAAGATGACTATTATTGGGCGAGGCTATAGTTTCACACTTTGGGAGGTCCGTAGACGGGCAATTAGATAAACAGTAGCACTATCCAACATCTCTTCTCCCATACATATTAATGAAGTATGTCTAATTTATAACCCGTAGGACGTGTACATTGTTAAGCTATTGTATTGTGCGAAGGAACACACTAGGCTACTCTGTAACATTTACACGCATTTGTTTTGTGAGAAAACCGGCTTTGTACGCTTTTGTTAATGGTATTTCAAATACACAATTTCTTGAACATTGGTCCATTTTCCCTAACCAATAGTATCAATTTCAGTATCTATACACACATTATAAAGAGGTAAAATGTGTTCGTTTGTAAGGGGTAATCTCTGGAACGACCGAACCGATTGAAAGAATAGTTTTACTACTAAAAAGCTACACTATTCCTGAGTAACATAAGCTGTAATTCATTTTGATAAAAACATTTTTTATTTCAATATTTGTAAATTAAGTCGGAAAAATTCTTAGGATAGGCCTAGACTGATGAACCAATACATGTATTTACATTTATTTCGATAGCAAATAATTGAATAAAATAACAGATAAAACAGCTGTTTGCTCTAACATTAACAGCTGATTTCAAACTTTGAAGCAATTATTTGCATTTCTAACTTTTATGTTAGGTTTTTATTGAAGTGTAGACCCGAGTGGTTCTTTTAATGTTTATTATAACTGCTGTTATAAAATGTACGAAATAATTTGATTTGAACATTTAACAATAATTATCATCTTAGCTTTGGGGTTATTATTAATCCTACACCTTTATTATAAAGAAAACATAACATGATTGTGTGTATAGAAGCCATGAATACTAGTATTCATTGATAAAAGCTCCCAAGGGGTTTGGCGTGGAGCACACATGGGTTTCCCCTAGTCTATATATATAAAATTCAATGTATGTCCGTCTGTATGTTTGTCCTTTATGCGTTACCAAACCGTCCATCCGATTGCTTTGAAATTTTGCATAGTAACACAGGTTAACCCTGGGAAGGTTTTAGGCCATTTACCGAAGTCCTAGGACATTAGGGCTACGCCCCAGTGGCCCTCAAAGTTTCAATGTTAATCTTATGGAAGGTCAATCTTAAGGAAGAAGAAGAAATATTTCTTTTGATTTTATCAGGGGCACAAAAAACAGCTGTTCGTATGAAAAGCTTAAAACAGCTGATTTTGATCAACAGCTGATTTTGATCAACAACTGATTTGGATCAAAAAATGAATATAATTTTAGGTTAGGTAAATCAAGCAATGAACAGAATCCCATTATAATTTACATCGGCCCTCAGGGATACGAATTACAGGTTTTCAAAGTTTCAAATTAAGCAATAGCAAAAAGCATTGCCGGGTCAGCTAGTTAATTATAAAAATATTTCAATTGTGAATTTTATGTTAGTTTCGTATTTGACAAACAATTAGAAGGAAGTGGTAGGTAGAGTTTGTTTTAAGAAATAAGACTGAGATATTTGTAACCGTGTTTATGTCGTCTGACATTTTTGTGAAGGCCTTTGAATTTTTTTTACTTTTAGTTTTATTTTTGTTTTGTTTTAGGATTTTTGCAGATGCAACTATTTTGTTTACCTTTTAAGTTGCAGTAAGCCTATTTTCTTTCATGTGTACTATTTGTTCATGTACATAACTGTTTATACCGCCTCAGCCATATCCGACAATTGTCCTGAGATAAGTATTGCATTTCTCATTTGGTGGAATATCAGGACGAGACAGTACCATACAGTTCTTTTCAACATAACTTATCTTTCACCTAATTTTGAAGATAATCTTTTGCAATTTGTTGGAACTCGTTCATAAACATCTAAGTTATAGTTCGTAGATGAAAAGAATGTAACATATAAAGTTTACTTAAAGATATTTGCTTATAAGTAAAACGGAAAACGTAGTTTTCAATTAAATTATTTGAAACCCGGAAAACTTCGGGACGAAGTTTGTTATCTAACCAATTATACTTGGAGGTTTTTGCAAAATAAAATGTTGCATGAAAATAGTGAAAATAAAAATAAGACCGTGATACGTAAAAACGTAAGTGTATACAAGCGATATTCTAGTCGCGCTTGAGGGCCTTACCCGTGAAATATTCATAGGCCAAGCTATCTCCGTTCACTGAATTCGATGAATTTACTCGATTGGTACTACGCACCCATAAGTAGTAGGTCTATTTGTAAAGTGTAATAGCAATATAACAGATTAGAAATAGAAAGGAGTTTTTTATTTTTAAAGCACTGGCAAGTGTCATTGTATTTTAAACCTACTAATCGGACAAAAACTTGTATCCAGACAATATCGACATAGAACTACTGCAGTGTGAAGAGTGATCAATGGGCTGATGAACGGAACGGCGAGACTGTCTAGGGTCCAGTTTTTGTGTTGCAACAATCATAAAAATGTCTAGTTGTTGTTTGGTGTAAATTTAATCTTGGGTGTGTCATAAAAGTATAAGTTGCGTTTCTTCACCTCATTGGATGGAACCACCTGTTGGATGAAAGAGGAGAAGGTTTACCTGTAGGAGAAAAGGTAATTTCGAACAATGATGAATGTTCATGTTCTTGGTACTAGATCGAAGATGAAGAAAATATTTACACTTTGAGCATGTCAATTATTGCTTGTAACTCATAAAAAAAACTGAAATATAAATGTGGATTAATGTGAGAAAATAAGCTGGTACGCTACTACAATATTGAATTCTTACTACATAAAGTGTCAACAGCCATCTGTGCTGATGAAGTAATAATTTTAGACAATTCGTTTCAACTGAAATCTAGCTATAAAAGCAATAAAACGAACATAGTTTCTAACAAAAAAATGTTTAACAGGCAAACGTGTTTCGATGTCCAGTCATCATCATCATCAGTTCTGGTACAGCTATGAACTTGTGACTAAGCATTTGACAGATTTCTAGATAAAGATCTTAAACGTTCAAAAATGTTGTCCTTGTATTTTTATTTACGACCACTAACCGGCTTTATTCTCAAGGAACACAATTGTACAACATTGCTAATAACATATTTTTCAAAAAAATGTCATAGTTTTTCAGGAGTTTTCCAACATTAAAAACATTTCGTGGATTGGGTGAAATGAAAACTTTCATTCCTCCAAAATTACAAACGATAATTATTGTCAAGTCAAGGGTCATTTATATCTCCAATCATTTCAAGATGGTGGCCAAAACATTAATGAGATCGTGGAGAACATAAATGAATCGTTTATTTCAAAAACACCCTAAATGTCAATTTGCCGAACATTACTTCGTTGCTGGATATTATTCTACAAAGAAAAACACATAGTTTAGCTTGTTACAATATGCCTTGAAATACTTCTTTCACAAGCCCTTCAGTTATATAAAAAAAAAAGTATGTAAAACATCTGAAGCCGGAGACCAGGTAACTATTCATATCCCGTCAGCTTGGAATCACCCAATCACCATTTGCTTTACTTCCGTCATACTTCCCAATAACCACAGATATATTCTCTAGCTGAGATTCGAACCTGTGATCTTCTGATCAGGAAGATACCACGCCGTGCAACCGGCTAAGGTTTTAACAAAACTGATAAATTAACAACTCACAGTTGCTTTAATTTATCTTCTAAGTTTAACATTATTATATAAAGTTGAGATTATGAGATTGAGAAAAACTATTTTTATCTCATTAATTAGTGACTTTAGTAAATTGAATCAGCGTTGATCACAAGAAATAATCTAATGATTACAGCAGTGCCAAATGTAAGAATAGACGTCGTTTCTATGACCTTCGTTATACAGTGAATTATTAACTGAAACAGTAAGTAAAAATTAACAACAATAAAAACAACAATTAAATACATTTATATAGGCAGAAGTAGAGCTGTCTATTTTAGTTTCATATAACTGTTTTATTGAAGAAGTAAGAGATTAATCAATTCATTGCAAAACAATATTTATTTCAGTTGTTCAAAATCAGCTGGTATTAGCTAATAACACATTTGTTGTTTTAATGTTCTGTTAATTAGACAGAAAACATTGTTTAACAGGACAGAACTCTATTTTGTTTTTATAAAAAAATAATATGTAAATCGTTTTTCGAATGGATTCAAAACAATTGTTAAATAATTGATTAGAAAAACACAAACAAAAATAGGGTTAACTTACATGAAACTCAAATGAATAATTATTGTGACTCCATTAAGTACACACTATATTAAAAATAGTTTATTATTTTTTTAGTGTTAACCGCAATTTTACATCCTATCTAAAAGTTAGAAGTATTTTATGTTTGTTCGTTTTACGTGTATAATACAAGCATTTTAAAATGGAGTAAAAATAACAAGAAATCAAATGTCAGTGTACTAACAGAAACTACATAATATCTTGTTTACAGTATTTACATTTCACAATACAGACTTGTCAGTAACGCGCTCTACTGCCATGCATAGAACTACTAACAAATATTTGCTCTTTACTTAGCCACAGCCTAATCTATTTCTTATATCTTGAACTAACCTTATCAAAATTAATGTTTCGCAACGCTATCCCCTTCAACAATGAGTCATCCGTTTCAGTCAGTGCTTGATCTCAGTGTAGGCGTTTGAGGTTATGTTAGTTAAGTGTATTTTGTAACCAAATTAGTATTATAATTAATTGTTTTATTGTACGAAGTTTAATCGCAATCGATTTAACACACGAGCTGAAGTGTTTTGTTGGTTTAGTAAAACGATTATTTTAACGAACTACAGTCAAACAACACGTAAGTTGACCTTATTTGTTTTTATTTAACTAGGTTAACCAAAACTAATTCGGAATGCGATTTTGATCTTATTCGATTATACGATATACGTTACAATTACTTCTAAAAGCTACTTCAGACATAACCTATATAAAAAACATAAGGTACATATAAATGTACAGCTATTCAACTTTTTAAAATAAACCTAAGTTAGATTTATGAATGCGACAGAATATTTTATTTGTATTTAAATTACCGATTCCATTAAATAACCGTTTTAAGCATACCGTGTGTTTAATAAAATAGTTTAGAAATTAGTTGATAGGAGTAAGTTTACTACATGCCTTCCTGCTGATTAAGTATTTTTATTTATCACTAGGGGAGACCCCTGTGTGCTCCGCACGCCAACCCCCAATGGAACCTTCCAAAAACATATGTTATGTTTAATCTATATAATAGAATATTATAAAGGGGTAAAGTTTGTTTTTTTGTTTGTTTGTTTGTTTGCATGTAGGGGGTAATCTCTGGCACTACTGAACCGATTGGAAAAATAGTTTTACTAATAAAAAGCTACACTATCCCTGAGTAACATATAGGCTATAATTCATTTCGATAAAAACCTTTTTTATTTCAATATTTGTAAATTTAGTCAGAAAGAATTCTTAGGTTAAGGCCTAGAATTATAAACCAACACATGTATTTATATTTATTACCATAGCAATCAATTAAATAAAATAACAGATAATATAGCTGTTTGTTCCAATATTTCCATAACATATGTTTTTTGAAGGTTCCATTGGGGGTTGGCGTGCGGAGCACGCAGGGGTCTCCCTTAGTTTATAATAAAGGTGTAGGATTAATAATAGGCCTAATCTCAAAACTAAGATGGTAAATAATGTTAAATGTTCAAATTAAATTATTTCTTATGTTTTATATAACAGCAGTTATAATAATGGTTAAAAGAACAGCAAGGCTGAGGTCTACACTTTAAACCCCTAACGTAAAAACTAGAAATACAAAAATAATTGCTTCAAATTTTGAAATCAGCTGTTAATGGAAATATTGGAGCAAACAGCTATATTATCTGTTATTTTATTCAATTGGTTGCTATGGTAATAAATGTAAATACATGTGTTGGTTTATCATTCTAGGCCTAACCTAAGAATTTTTTCCGACTAAATTTACAAATATTGAAATAAAAAAAGGTTTATATCGAAATTGATTATAGCCTTACTCAGGGATAGTGTAGCTTTTTATTAGTAAAAATATTTTTTCAATCGGTTCAGTAGTGCCAGAGATTACCCCCTACATGCAAACAAAGAAACAAAAAAACAAACTTTACCTCTTTATAATATTAGTATAGATTCAGAGTCTATCATACATTTAGGTTTAGCTGTTTTGTTACATCCATCCTGATAAACGGAATCTAACAAAGTTGTTTGTTGTGAAACAAATTTACAACTAAAGTGATTCTCTGTTGTTTCAGTAAACTCATTAGAATAGGAGAGTATGGAAATCTTGTTATTTAACAAAAAGTCATGTTTTTATAATTTCGGTTTTAATTTTTTTTTTAAGAACTTTTCTTCGATATTCTTAGGTCTACTTCATTTTCACGTTAAGCATATAATTTGTGCTATACATTAAAATTGTGTATGCTGCCTGAACTGGTATTTAAGATTTGTTGTGTCCTTAGAAAAACACTTATTATGAAATACTTATCAGATTTAGATGAAATGACCTTTTATAATTGTTTGTGGGAATACAAAGTATGACAAAAGGAAAAAAAACAGAAAATATGTTTTCCTGGAAACATGGACTTACGCACTCCTTTTAACATCAACCTTAAAACAGTAAAAAAATCAAGAAAAACTAGGTTAATTAACTATTTCGAGGTACTGATGAAAGTGTTTATTACCAAAATCCCCTAAGTGAAATTTATATTTATTGTACATATTTTAAAATGTGTAATGCGTAACGAAAAAAAGGGTTATTAATTGGTTGCTATGGCAATGACAAATATATAATACGAGTAACGAAAACCCGTTATAAAATTGGTTGCTATGGCAATGAATGTAAACGCATTCAAGAAACACGTGTTTTGGTTCATCCATTTAAATTAAGAGACGATCGTTCCGTCCGGCGTTGTTCAGATATTATCGTCAAGTTCTGAAATATATTCAATAAACATAAAATGTTAGTTCATCAGTCTTAACGGCAAAATACATACAATAATATTAGGTTAGGTCCAGAAAGTAATTTTAAGTCTACGCCTAACCCAAAATTATTGCATATCGTATGTTGCCGTTAAGACAGGTAAAATAAATTAAACATACGTACAATAATTTTAGGTTAGGCCTAAACTGATGAACGAACATTTTATTTTTATTGAACGTATTTACAATGAGTGGACATTTAACTGTGTTTACCAGCTTAGCTTTGATGTTATAATTAATTCTACACCTTTATTGTAATAACACAAAACGTAAGGAAACAGTAAATATTTTAATAAAAAACAAACTAATGATAAACGGCATTTGAAAGATTAAAATTATATGTGTAAGTTGCCGGCAAAAGAATTGAAGAAAAGGCGTGATGAAATTAGTTCCTGACTGGGGTCCCACGACCGCACACATTTACTTTTTTTTATTATAAAAGACAACTTCTCAAAATATAAATCTATAAGAAATGTAAAAATTCAACAAACCAATAAAATAATTTTTGTTACACTAAACATGCAGATTAGAAGGAAGATTGTAGGAATAGTCACTCAGCAAAAAATATAACACGGGATTTTAAATTGTACCTACTTTTGTTTAGTTAATATGTTCTTAATTTTCGCAAAATAACCGAAAAGAAGAGTTCCTTTTTATATGGCTGGTTCGTTTACGACAGCTATTAAATAGATTGATGTATTCTTTTCATATTAGGACAGATGCTTTGAATATACGTGGTGACCTTCTTTGATAATATCTAAGAGAAACATATTTTAGTCTGAATAATCTCCAAGTATGACATTTGCTGAGAAAACGTAAGAATAAATGTCTAAAACAATAAATTTGTCTTTAAACTCGTTTGTAATTTGAATCGATTAGAACCATTTTGCTTTGAACTAAAAAAAAAAAATCCCACATGTTCAAGATTAGCATTTAAACGAAGATGAATATCCCCTGCAATGTCATACCAAGTGAGAAGTGGTAAACACCTGAAGTATTCAGAGATTAACAAGAAGTGTGTTGCTATGGTAACGAACTATAATGCTTACTGAGCTGTGGATAGTAGTGGGTGGAAGTAATAGGGTTTATGTAAATGTAAACGCCTAGAGGAATTCAAAACACCTGTACAGTGTCGATTCTTGGATCAGCTGAGCTGTCGTGTGTAGGCATAATGGTTATTGAATGATCCATCGGATGGTGATTACAATAATTAATTCTTAATTGAAGTTTAATTAGTATACTACGACAAAATATCCTAAATAGTAACAAGGGATAGGATACTTCACACGTCAATCCAATATTTCTTCAAAAATAAAACCATGTATTTTTTAAAAGGTGTAGGATTAGTTATAACCTCAAAGTTAAGGTGGTAAATAATAAAATTGAGTAGTTAAAAGTAATAACTTTATGATATAAAGGTTGACAGAATCCAGCACCTTAGGCCTATTCCTAAACAAAACTTTTACCAAAAAATTAGAACTAAAAATTATTCAAAATATGGAATCATCTGTTGATGGAAATTTAAATGTATTACAGTAAATAGCTGACTATTGTAACGACATTAAAGAATTTTTAATCTATAAACTATGTGATTTCCATAGTTAAAGAGCATTTTGTGATAATTTAATGCTATAATCTAAAAGTCCAGGTAAATTCATGTATCCAAAATTAACTGTAGGTTGTTAAATAATTGTAAAAAATATACAAAACAATATATACAGACTGTCTCAAAGATGAGTGATCGGTGTTATGTTTCTTTAACCATTGCAGATTATGCAAAAAAACTTTTACATCAATTCTCTAAAAAAAAAAAACCATTATAAATTTTGTTCCACTTTATGATGGGGGGGGGGGGGGGGGGCTCGCAAGGAGGTAGAGGAAAATCTTAAATAGGAACATTGGTCGAGTTGTACATCAAATTAAGGAGTATCTTAGAAGAATACAACTCCGCAAATCCGACATAAAAAGGTTCATCCTACACAAAATTGTGGCCGTTTAAAGTTACAATACATTTTTCGATCCACACTATCTAGAGCATTTAAAAAATACTTGATAAGGAAACTTACATTGCAATAGCCAATGTAGATTTTATTTGTTTTAAAACCATACTGAACAATAACATTTTAAAATGGTCGCTATTTCTGACTGTTCCCTTTTTCTTTCTTCGGGGTAAAATGGTTAACTTCATTTTGATATACTGATTTGGAATCAGCGACCCAAAAAATCTCCAGGGGTTTCGTTTCATTTGAGCGTGAATTTCAGGAGAAGCCTCGGAGATGAAGTTCAACAGCAGTCCTAAGCTCCAGGTCGGTGATGGACAAATTTGGAGGTCATATTCGGGATCAGCGACCTCGAAAACCCCCGGGAACCTAATTTGAATCCATTCCATGTATTATTAACCAAGTTATGATTTTTTCCTAAGCGACTTCAGAAAATTCATTTTCCCGAATGTATTTTGCACTGCACAAGGGTCTTTTCTGTTATATCCCCGCATTTACAAACTATTTTGCTATGGCAACAGAAATGCAAAAATAATAATAAAAAAATGCCTAAAAATTTCTAACCTAACCTATTTAGTCACAGTATGTTTACCAGTATTCAACATTTAACAGTAAAATGTAAAACAACGTCGTTGTCTGCAAAAATATTAGCCTAGAGTCGAATAGTAAAGTTACGCGTTTGCGATAACCCTTATCTAATATCAAGAAAAACTGGAAACTTCCTTCCTTATATGTTATGGAGTTGTTATAAATAGTTATTTGGACATTCCCGATTAATCCTCATTCTATAGAAAATAGTTTGAGAATAGAAAATAGTTTTCGAAAATAGTTTGTAAATGCGGGGATATAACAGAAAAGACCCCTGCACAAATGCAATTTTGAAAAATTATAAAATGAAAAGTGGGTACATTTTTTTCAGAAAATTTTTGAAAGCGAATACAAAAAAACCCATCTCAACAATAAAGTTGGGTGCTTTATTTCCTCGCCTATCCACCATGTAAGTTGATATAGTGTTCGGGCGTCTTCAGCTTGCAAGTTGTTGCGACACCTTTGTTTGTTTGAGTTTAGGTGCGCTCATCTTATACGATCCTGATAAAGTTCTGAATCTTGGAGGCTTCCACCAGATCCGATCTAGGATCAAATTTTAGCTCGGCTTGCGAGGTATCTCCAAACAAACTAAATTGAAATAATTACAGAGACTGTTATTTTCAGTTTAATTAAAATAGTTGTATATTGGAAAATTTCACTAACTGTTTCAGCAACTATGCACCTCAACTTTAATGATCTGTTTGCCATATTATTAACAGTCATAAATTGGCTGGAATTAATACAACCATATCTTAACAAACATTTAATTAACGTAACTTATTTATAATTCAAATCTTAATTACTGGGACAAAATGTTAACATCTGTTCTAGGCTCTAATTCCTTCTATTATATTTTGATTTAATCATATTAATTTGCAGTAAACATTTACACTTTAATAATTCGTTTAACTTTTCAACTACAGCCTTAATAAACACTAACATCTTGTATTCATTACTATATAGTTTGGGTTGTATATGAGCCTGATCGGTAACTGATTTAAATTGTTTATGAGGTGTTTGCAAACCCTCCTGTTACTAAAACAGTACCGACACAATTACTTGTATTATTTAAGCATTACATAATATCATAGAATGATTTCCTTGGTTTATGATTTCGTTCGATTATTTATATTTACCACTTGAGATCTACATTTCAAAAAAAGAAATAATTCTACTTACATGATCTGCTCTTTTTGCCTGTTACGCACTTAACACTTTCACTAGATTGCCGTTTTGTGATTTTTCACTTTCACTTCAAGATGGTCACTAAATGCCTTTGATGATTTCGGTTTGATAGAAACGGGGTTGCCCAATTCTATTATGTTTATGATGATTTATATGCAATGCCTAGATCGTATACAGTTTCGAGTTTACTTTTTTTGATGTCGTTCCCTCGTTCTTAACATCAATAGTTTTAAACAGTTGAGGACAACAACGAGTTTGAAAACTCAGGTGTATATGAAATAACCTGTTCCAACTGTCCTAAATTTTATATTGGCCAAACAGGACGAACATTCGCAAGAAGGTTCAAAGAACATATTCCTAAACGCAAAATTGCCGAACAAAAGTCAAACTGCGCAGAACATTTAGTAGATGAGGACCACTCTTACAATAACTTACATAGTAATTTAAATATTTTACATAAATGTAAAAAAGGCAACCTCCTTAACACACTCGAGCAGTTAGAAACATATAATTCCACAAAATCGCAACAAGACCTTTTAATGATAAAATACACCATAGTTCAAATGCTATATTCTACGCAATTATATCAATGCAAACATCAGTGGATCATGTTGACTCATTGAACACAAACATTATGAGTGGAGACCACCTTCTTTAGCAGTGTGCACTTGACTTCCACAGTGAACCATGGATGGTGATTACCTTTTCTGTGTCAATGTTAAAAACTTGTATAGTGATTTTATTTAAGTGTTTTTATAGTGTGTGTTGCGTGTATTTATTTATTATGACTGTGTTTGAATATCTGACGATGACATGATAGAAATGTTGAAACTGATCATTTAAAAAACAAACAAACAGGGATTGTGACGGATCATGTAAGGTAATAAATACATTTTAATATCAATAGTTTTCCTCGTGTTTTGAGCACTTTATTATTATTGACCAATTTGACTTTAACTCATTCTGATTAGGTCTTCATTTGCTGACGACCGATTATCTTTAGACTTATTTGGCTTCATTCGTTGTTTATTTATTTATTTGGAAAGCGTCGTTGTTTTTTACTGAATATTGCCGCGTCTATACTAGGTAGGAGAAATTTAATACGGCACCGTATGATTGTTACATCCGTTGTAATCTGGTGTCTTTCATCGACTGTCTGACTTATTTCTACGCTCTGTAGTATTGTTGAATGAATATTCCTTGATTAGTGCTTTTTAATATATATTAAGTTTGTAGTAAGGGGGATTTTTAGTAAGTTTGTCCCCCAAACACCCTAAATTTTCGAATTTTTTGATTTTTTTTGAAATTCAATAACTAATTGTTAACTGCAATCAACAATAATAAATTGTTTCTGCAATTGTTCCTTAAGAAATTTTCAAGCTGGACATCATATTGGGAAATTATAGCTAAAATAATGAATACAGAACCTATAAGAAGCGCAACGATTATGGAGAATATAGTCAGCCCGGTTGGTTGCCGCCAAATCGAGCTTAGCGCTGCAGCCGTTAGGCAGCGCTGGCTGAAAATGCCCACCCTACTGTGAATCATCAATTCTCCGCGCCACTTGCCGTACCGACGACAGTAACGCTGTCGCTACTTAGCGGTTGCCGCGCTAAACTCGCCAGATTAAAAAAAAACTAGGCTGAATCTTTAACATGGGCATTGCGCTTTTTAAAAATTCTGTATTCATTAGCTAAATGATGCAAAATTGAGGGAAGTCCATCATAAGAAGTTCTCAGTTAGACATTTTATACAGTATGCGCAAAAATAACCTGTACTGAAATTGTAATAGTTTTAAATGTTTAAATTTTATACAAACACTAGATGGCCCGATCCGGCGTTGCACGGATAGACAAATCAAAGTTAAATGTATATAAAAAAATATGTAAATAAATATATTATACTATGTATTTCTTATGGGGAGTTTTAGTAACTTTGAGCCCCTCAAAATCCCCTAAAATTTCAAATTTTTCGAAAACCTTTCTTAGCGAGCACCAAGGGCCCTAGAGGAAGCTACATACCAAATTTCATCCCAATCCGTTCGGTGTTTTTTTTTTTGGTAACTTTGACCCCAAAACCGATCTAAAATTTCGAATTTTTAAAAAACCTTTCTTAGCGAGCACCTAGGGCCCTAGAGGAAGCTACATACCAAATTTCATTGCAATCCGTTTGGTAGTTTTTGAGATTTCGTGATGAGTCAGTGAGTGAGTGGTATTTATATTTTATATATTATAGATTTAAAGCAAAAGGAAACTGTTAACTTTAGTTTTTACTCGCACATTTTCTATATGCACTCCATTAATATTTAGGAAACTTTGCGTTGTCGAAGACCTTGGTAAATGTTGGTGAAAGGGGTTGTTGCGCATGCTTTTAACTTATCTAGTTATGTTTTCACGAAGCTTCGCCTTCGGAGGCGAATGGTAGTCGCAGGCTCATTTCGGAAGATGTATTCTTTCAATGTTCTCGACATACGGTTCGTTGATGGTTAAGGTGTTCCTCGGGTAATCAGCCGGTTGCCAAAATTTCTTTGAAGTTAAGCAAAAGTGTGGTGACTGGTGGCGAAATTTTGCCATACCGGCAACTGAAAGCCAGATTGTAAGCAAAACCTCTTCAGATATCTTGGAAATGTTGAAGGATTTTCCACCTGTAATATGGTTAAAGTAAAAACATTTCCATTATCATCTTGAACGAAATACGGTAGGTATTTCGTTGAACATAACTCGTTGTACGGTTGGTATTTAGTTGAAAATACTCGTTGTACGGTTGGTATTTCGTTTAACATTACTCGTTGTACGGTTGGTATTTAGGTGTAAATTACTCGTTGTACGGTTGGTATTTCGTTGAACATTACTCGCTGTACGGTTGTAATTCGTTGAATTAACTCGTTGTAAGGTTGATATTTCGTTGAACATTACTCGTTGTACGGTTGGTATTTCGTCGAACATTACTCGTTGTACGGTTG
>JAGFPH010000341.1:57378-71252 GCA_018207615.1 Philaenus spumarius
CACTGGAGGGTGGTAGTAAACATAAAAACACGACCACGCAGCTGAACCGCTGACATGAGTTGAGCGAATTTCCAAAATTAAATTTATATATGTTTTTGAGTTTCAAACAACTATTTGGGAAATTGATCTACTCCCGAAGGTGCTGCCAGCATGTACCAAATATATTGCCATCGGTCGCCACGGTAAAAGCCGTGGATTTAATTCTGGTACTTTTAAGATATTTTACGTTTTGATTGTTTTTGGGAGAACCAGATGTTCTATAAGATCGCGTAAAAAAACAAAATGTGCAGAATTATTTGGTATGTCTATTTTTTTTTAAAGAAAACTTCAAAATAATTTAATTCTAGTACGAAAAATCTCAAAAAGATTTTACTTCCGGTCAAAAATTTAGTCTACTTCCGGTCAATTTTTTTTCTAACGAACTCGTCCAAACGACTTAGAAAACCAACCTGTGTACTAAATTTGGACCAAATCGGACGTTAAATGCGTCCGTTAGAGTGCGCACACCTATATGCATAAAGTTACTTCCTGTCAAAAATGTGGTCTACTTCCGGTCAATTTTTTTGGCTAACTAACCAGTTCAAGCGACTTAGAAACCCAATGTGTGTATCAAATTTGGTCCAAATCGGACGTAAAATGCGTCCGTTAGAGTGCGCACACATACATACATAAATATATACATATATATATATATATATATATATATATATATAATTTTTAATGACACCCCAAAACATGTGATGTTGACCATGACCGGTGCTCATTTGCTACTTCCGACCTTGGGTCTTACCATAAGGGCCACTGCAATAGCTAATTTTTTCTATAGAAATTGGCTAAAAAGTAAAAATATGTTGCTTTCATAATACTACGCTAGTAATCCGTTGAAGTTGTTTTCAAGTATTTAAAAACACGACACATGATTCAGATATTTATCGTTTAATGTTTAAAACACTTATTGACTCTTCCAAAAAAATATGTTTGGTCCAAAACTCAGCACTGTGTAGGTGTAGACCTTTAAAATTCCTGGTAACCAACATGTATGCATAACTGCTTACTTCTATTAAAAGACTTCAATAAAAATAAAAGCTTTAAGGGGCGGTAATTCGGTCATTAAATCCGGCTCTCGGAAACACTGTACAGAATAATTAATTGTATATAAAACTTTTACCTTCAATTTACAAGCAGGTGTGGCGCTAATTACTTGCATAACTCGTATTTTCAGTAATCCATTAGCTGGTCAGGCATAGTAACAAAACAAAAACCGATTAAAATTGCATATTCGAAGTGAACCGGGCGCGGAGATGCACGCGTGACGGTCTGACCTAGAGAAACGAGTCCTTGTGTAGCTAGACAAGATTTATCGTTTTTTTGTACGTTTCGTTGGCAACATTGCATGGGTTTGGCATGGTTTCCCAGTTCTGATGTGAAAAACTTGCATTAAAATGTGATGCTCGTAACACCGTCTGGCGAGTTGACAGGCGGACGGACGCGGCTGATCCTTGTCTGACCCGCTCCGACACAAACAAATTAATTACGTTTTTTAGTAAATATTATTTCAAAGGGTTTTTTCTGATTGTAATAGATAAATATATTTGAGTTAACTACAATCCAAGCTAAAATATTTCAACCGAAAAACCCGCGCGAGTTGCCAGTTTGACGTATTTAGGAGTACACGTCAAAACCTGGTCCCGATTTACAACTGGGCAGTTTTCGAGGAGCGGGAGAGTTTGATGTACGAAACAATAATACAAATAAATTTTAGAGACGGGAAAAACAAGTTTTTTCACTTACGGTAATGATTTGATTTTGAAAAATACATGTTAAACCTTAAAATTTAAGGACATAGGAAGACATTGTAATATATCCGCGCTTGCCGTAAGAGAACCCCATAACCTGTTGTTGGTGATACTTTTTATGGTGATTGAAATAAATAACTCCTAAGTCTTTGTTTTTCAAATCCTTTGTATAAAACAAAGTAGTTTGATTAGCGAATATTTGTTGTTAAAAATGAAATTTGTTGCCATATGGTACTACCATGGACAGAGTCAAGGAGAAATGTTAGTTTATTCTTACTATTGCAGTCTGCTTTAAAATATTAGGCCTAAAACAAAATTCTTTAGAAATTGATTTAAAACTCACTTAATAATATACAGTATACTATAGTTCATGTTTTACTAACGTTAGTTATAACAGCCTAATCAAACTGCAACAAACTTTAATTAAATTAAAAAAGAAAAAAAGACAAACAGTCTGTGTCTTTAAAAAACCTTAGCATTTCGTTCCATAATGTGCTCTTTTTAAAACTTGAAATCGGGATCTGATTAGAAATATCACTCCACCGATCGCATAGTTTTGTTTTTAAAGCCTACATAGTGTTGATTTATCTGAAATTGTAGACAACCGATTCTGGGTGTTTTTCGTTGAATTAATTTCGTCTTAGTTTTTAGATAGATTCAGTTCTGTTCCTCCAGTTGTAAAAAATGGTTGAGTTGGAATTAAAATTTAAAAAGTTTTTATAACATTTAAATATTTTTTACTTCTAATTTTTCGATAGGGGGAGGATTCACAAGTTCTGTGACTACACAAAATTCTATGTAGATAATTTAAAAATTACCGAGTTAATTGAGAATGATACCCAGATGGACGGTCAGTGATTGGTTTATTTTTTTCTACAATCTTTATCCATGGTGAAAATCACAGATAAAATATAAGTTACCTTTCACCACGGTTTTACTGGGTTGAGGTAAATGTGACGCTTTTGACTCAATAACAAGCAAGCTGCTTATAAGGGTTTTAAACAACAACTTGCTTTTCAGAAAATATGTGACTCCCCTCGTTCTAACCAGTGACTTAGCAATGTATTCCTGTTGTATTTATGAGTCACGCGAGGTAATACGCTAGTGGTGTCTGTTAGTTCGCAGATTTTGGAGCCGGTAATTTTTATAACTGTCTGAGTATAACATCTTTCCTCTGGGTTTAAAATGCTTCGAGATTTTTAGACAAGAACGTTTGTGTGATTTCTCTTTAACAGAGATGCGAATAAAACCGTCTCTGTTTTAAAATGTGTTAAAATGGGCTCTTTATAATTTTTTTTGTAAAGTGGAAAACACCCATTAGCCATCAACGTCTGATAATAGTGGAACTTAGTTATCGAAGTACTTAACACATACTTAAAACATCAAAAGTAATGCTGTTGAACACTTAAATACTAAATTAACAAATAAATCTAAAGCCTAAAACTACAAATAAATAACTAAAAAATTATTAACAAATATAAATTCTGAAATTAAAATATATTAGATAAAAAAAATATACAAAAAATAAACGCCGATAGGTTAGCTTTAAAAAATAATACATTTTCTTGACTCTGACAAAAAATTCTAAGTGAAGGTGGAGTTTAAGTAAATATCTAAAGATATGTTCGAGTAAATGTTTATTTAAATGGAGGAATAACCTCTTTTGATCTTTTAGTACGCCATGACGTGCACCATAAGTCCACATAGATTTCTACTAACTGTATTATGAAGTACAATCTAAGTCTATTGTGTGTTTACTTAAATACTAAAGTAAAATTTGCAAAAATTCCAAAGCGGAAGTCCACGGAAGTGCTCATATCTTGTCAACTTGGATACGAGCCAATTACTGTTTGCTTTACTTACGCCATCTTACTATCTTTTATACTAACATAGACATTTTTTAAACCATCGCGTTTAAGAGGTGGAGCTAGTCTGCACCTCCATGAGTTACTTCAAATAATAATTTAATCGACTAAGTAAGAAGAAGAAGAAGAAGAAAAAAAAACTATTTCAAACTCGGCCCCTTCAGTGATCAATATTATAATATTTGTTCACTATTGTCCAGTGAAGTCTCACTAATAAAACTGTTTGGTAGCTTTGGTAAGGAGCACTAAAAACCAATACAAGTCTGAAGTTTGAATTCCACTAGGAAGGTTTTGCCATACTGTAGGATGGATATACATTTAACCAAATCCATACATTTAAAAAATTAAAAAGCATATTTCTATGCGGTGATGGTTTGAAGGTGTTTATAAATTATAACACACAAAACAAAAATTAACATCGTGAAAATGGTCCTTCCGATAAAAATCTACTACAAATAACAAAAACTATATAATCTTCGTGAATGATCACAATAATTTAACAAAGTCAAACTGTTGCCTTTACGGTGACGTAATCACACTGTTCATCTTATTAATTAAATTTAGATTAAATCCTATCAAACTTGATTACAAACACGATACAATTAAAATTAGCCAACCCCGCAGGATCCGTGTTATTATAATTAAACGTCAGAATTTAAAATTCAACCAGCGACTGACGGGCAGGTGGATCATCCTCGCGCGAGAATTCAGCCGTAAACAAGGTAAATCGGCGCTGATTACCGAGAACCTGAAATTGTCATTCGTCGAGTGATTTGGTAATAACATTCGGCAAGGGCATCGGCTGACGGAAGTGTCCCGAACAGCTGTCAAACGCCAAGTGTCGAATACTTAAACAAAACCAGGTGTATTTATTATCTGAATGTCTTCAGCTGGCCGCCGCCGCGCCGTGCAGTGCTAATGGGAGTACTTCGGCTATATAGACTCGCCTTCAAGTTTGACAATTTTGGATTACTTAGTAATGTTTCAAACGAAATGGATTTTGTTTAGTTGTTTAAAAATAAACAATAAGTAATTCAGGGAAACTAAAATCTTATGTAAGAGTATAACAGGTGTCCAAAAAGCCCCTTAATTTTGGAACAAGTAGAAATAAATAATTGAGCTTCAGGGTATCTCTATATGACACAGATAGATGAATTTTGGTGTAACCGACAATTTCACCCCTTACCCCAAAATGGGGATTTGAGAGGGTAATAAAAAAAATCTTAAATACAAACCCCCATCAAGTGATACCTCATTTTAAAGGGCTTGATAAATGAAGAAGAATGACACAAATTAGAGGTTTCTATCTTGACCCTATCAAAAATGGCGGCCAGTCAAAGTTGAAAACAAAGTTGCTAATTTAAGAAATTAATTGATTTATTTGTGGGGCGATTTCCTGTTTGACCAACATCAAGAAAATATACTTACAAGTTGCACAAACATTTGAGTAAACTGAAAGACTAACCGGTATGCCTCGTTCAAATAGGCACGTTTCTTTTACTATAGAAGAAAACTTGGAAGTTGCATTTCAGTGCTTTGTACAGTCACTTTAAAGACACGAAAACGTCCTATTGTCCTAAATATATATAGACCAAGATCTGAAAGAATGCTCATAAAAATTAAACTATTTGTATAAAGGTCTAGTTTATATTAAAGCTTAAAGAAAATAATTAAGATTGCACATCGATGGTGTCTAGCAAAAAAGACCTAACCAACAAAGCATCTTCTGCTCAGGAAGACGCAACGTTATCCACTAGGCTAAAGCTTGATTAAAGAAAACTGACAAATTAACAAAACTTCAGTTACTTTACTATCGGTATAAATATTCCGTGTAAAGTAAAAGATAGTTTATTGGCACCATCTAGGAGTGGTTATAGGAAGTTTCGTTGCTTGTTCTTAAGTTTGAATCTGTTTAATTTGTATTCGTGAGAGATTTATGGAATGTATAAATTTTGTTGGTTAGGTCCTTTTTGCTAGACACCATCGACATGTTCTATGAATAGTACATTATTTGACCAGAAACCGATGATAACACATTTAAGATGGAAGTATAAGTGAATGAACGCACATTGTATATACTGAGCCTCTGATAAATGCACGTCTGGTAGTGGAGAAAATTGTAAATGCTCCTGTTGAAATTATATTGTGGCTGGTATTTTTTGCTGATGAGATTGTAGGTTCTTATGTCTTATAAAGGAGCATCGAAGGAGAACTACCTTAAATTGTACCGCCTAAAAAAAATATCCTTTGTTTGAATAACTACTGCGGGTTTAGAAAACACTGGTATGACAGCAGAATTGGCTACCACTAGATCATGGAACCATTGGTAGGATTTCCTTGAAAAATCGTTTGACGAACTTATTTGCAGAACAGGAACAAGCGAATGGTCTCCAGTCATTCATCTTACCTCAGGTCCATGTTTTAGTCTGTATGGGAATGGTAAAAGATAAAGTCTACTAAGTAAGAATTGAACTGTATTGAAAATTTGAAACAAATAATACTAGCTGAATTCTAGTAGCTGACTTCATGGAACGTAATATGATGAAATGTGTGTTTTCTTGTTGGAGAATTGTCAACTTTGGTTTGAAAAATAAGGAGGGCTGATTGAAAATACATCATATTGGTCTAAAAATGCTGTGTTTGTATCTTTGTGACAAGTACAGTCTGTACAATTGTCTGTAAATTAATTTGTGCAGATATTTATTAATTTTAGTCAACTGACTTCAGGCTAACCCTGTGTGGCCGACAGCTGGAGTACAGTACGAAAGTAGAACATCAAAACAATCCGTAGAGTTTCCGTCAGTAAGGATTTAATACATATTGGAATGTGATCAGGTGGACGAGTACTGCTAATGGGACGAGTAAGGAGTACTTATAGAACGGGTCGGATGTGGGAAGGTAAGGAGATTAAAATAAAGAGAACTGATACGGTCCGATTCCAATCGGTTGTGAATAAAAGTACTCCAGCTATTGCAACAATTTATGTGGACTTGGTAATGATTGTAAATGTGTGTTTAGTGATTACATCAAATAGGAAGGAATGGATTATCTAGTATTAAGGATGAGTAAATAGCTGGTGAAATAATTAGCTTTACAGGCACTTTTAAGCGGAAAGAAATAAACAAAATGTAAATAATAGGAACATCTAGAATATCTATACTAATATTATAAAGAGGTAAAGTTTGTTTGTTTGTTTGTGTGTTTGTTTGTTTGTTTGTATGTAGGGGGTAATCTCTGGCACTACTGAACCGATTGAAAAAATAGTTTTACTAATAAAAGGTTACACTATCCCTGAGTAACATAGGCTATAATTCATTTCGATAAAAACCTTTTTTTATTTCAATATTTATAAATTTAATCGGAAAAATTCTTAGGTTAGGTCTAGAATGATAAACCAACACATGTATTTACATTTATTACCATAGCAACCAATTTAATAAAATAACAGATAATATATTTATTTATTTGCTCCAATATTTCCATTAACAGCTGATTTCAAAATTTGAAGCAATTATTTTTGTATTTCTAGCTTTTAGGTTAGGAATTTAAAGAGTAGACCTGAGCCTTGCTGGTTCTTTTAACCGTTATTATAACTGCTGTTATAAAATATAAGAAATAATTTAAATTGAACATTTAACATTATTTACTATCTTCGTTTTGAGGTTATTATTAATCATACACCTTTATTATAAATAAAACATAACTATGGTTTTAGAAGGTGACGTTAGGGGTTGGCGTGCGGAGCACGCAGGGGTCTCCCCTAGTTTTCCAATATATTTATTATTATTTTAATAATTAGTTATTACAAATCAGGAAAAATAACTATATAAATAACTAGCTGTTGAATCCGGCTCCACTCATATTCCAAATAAGGAATATTTCATTAGCTTTTTTAGGATACAATATTGTGAACATGAAAAGTGTTATTTTTAAACAAAGTAGGTACTAAGCTCCGGTTTCTATTTACAGTTTCCGAACCACATTTTAGAAAATGAGTGAACAAAACTGGATAGTTTTTTTGGTTAAATCGCAATAAAAAACATACAAACCTTTTCTCTTTATACATTATTGTTATTATGTGTTACTTGTTTGACACAGAATGTTTTAAATTCCTGTAAAATTACTTTCTGTATTTCAACTACCTATCTTGTGTTGAGTTATGTAGAGTATAAATAAATTAATTTATGGGTCGTTTTTTCTGGGTCCTAAAGTAAAATATATCCCTTATACTTTTAAAAAAATAGTACTACTTAGATATAAGTGATATGAAAACCAAAATATCAGATATTTCAGACCATGATCTTGAGACATGTTCTGTTGTATTAAAATGCCTACAGTAACTTTAACAAGTCTGATGTTATAATTATTAGAATTTGTAAGAAATCTGTACTTTGTATGTTTTAAAAACTGATCGAGAGTCTAAATTTAGTTTAATTATTTGTTGGATTTTTAATATCCACATAATATATTATTTAAAGTACAATTACGTGAACACTGTATTCTTAGTAACTATGCATTTTTTACGAATCAAAAGTACGATCTCAAGTTTGAAGAATAATAACTGTGAAATTTACAAATAAAATCAAAGGAAAATTGTATTCTTAAATAGTTTTAAGTTGATATTTTTGCACTTAAGCAATTTTTAAATCAAAAATACTCCATGAATACAGAGGATTAAAAATTCACTGTTGATACCTGCTTACTCTAACGCTTCTAACTGGCTCGAAGACTATGTGTTTTTCAGTTACACTTCCATGAAATAATGATTTAGACATTTAAGGGTTGGCGTCCATCTTGGATTTGTATTCCTTAAGAGCGATGTTAAGTTTAAAACCATTTTTTAAATTTATTTTGTATAATAAAATTATTGTTTGCAAACCATTCACAGTTCGTCCGTTTAACCTTTTCCATTTTTTAAATCCTATTGATTTGTTATATAACTGACATTTTTTAAGTACCAAGTATGAATTTTTCCCTTTACACAATAAAAAATTAATAATTAAAAGCAAATCGCAAGCTGGATCCGAAATTTTATAAAGAATGTTTTGTTTTTCTCACCTAGAAATTACAAATGATAGATTTATAAAATGGTTTTGAATAAGGCAATGTATACTCCAAGAAACACTGTAAGAAACTCCACTGTTTAGATAGCGGTATCGGCTGAAACGCTGGAGTCTCCAGTTGCTTTTTCTGGAGCAGAGCCTTAATTGTATTTATTTTCTAAGCTTCTAGGTTATGCAGTCTTAAAAATTAAATACAATTACAAAATTATAAATATATGTGTAGAGATAGGAAAGATGTTGACGAGCGAGGAGGCATAGATGATTACTGAATTGCCAATATAATTATCCAGTGTCTAGATGTCAAAGACAACATTTCGGAAAAGTCTCTAAGCAAAACTCCCATGCCTGTTAAATAAAAGACCTCGTTAAATACCTCACTAGACTGTCAAGGTCGTGAAGGGCTTATTTTTATTCTCACAAGAATAGTTGACCGAATGACACGCGTGCAATTGTCGGTTTATTAATGGTCTGAATACATTAGGATGCATTTTATTATGTAGGAGTTGGAACGATTAGCATCTGTATAAGGCAGTAAAACCAGATAAGTAAGATCAGCGCACGGATATGACGAGGAATGCCTGGTGCAGCAGTGGCATGGGTGGTTTAAACTGTAATCAAATAAGAATAATTGACGACCTAAGAGTCGAAGCAAGTTTGTTTGTTAATTTGTTCAGTATCAGTTTTTTTTATCGTATGAATAATTCGTTCTTCGAACTCTGGGCTATCGAGGGACAACTGTTAAGCCTAATTCAGAAAGTACATAGGCCTAAACGTTTTGGTAATAGGGTGTTTCGCAAGAGGTTGGCACAACTGATAGGGGACCTAAAAATAACAAAATTGTTCATACGAACGTAGATCCGGAAAAGCTTCGTTCTCCAGATATCCGCTATTTTGTTTGTTTTACAAAATAATTCACATCTAGAGAAATGGTTAACTGATTGAGTTCAAACTTGGCTTGAAGTTTAACCTAACAATGACCTGGTTTCAGAAAAAAAAAAGATTTTATCCAATCTTGCGTTTCAAAATGGTGGCTGTTTGGAAATTTCAAACTTAAATTACCCAAAAACAGTACATTTTAACAAAAATACATTTTGTTATAAAATTTTTGTATGTTACATACTTTTCTGAGCATGTGTGCAAATTTGTAGGCCTTTGTTATCATTTTTTCATATTTAAAAGAAATAAAATAAAAATTTGCGATTACACCGTGTTGAAACTTTGAACTCCGTTTCCAGAAAGTTTGCTTTTCCATGTTTGGATGTACTTATGTTTGAATAAAATCTAAAGTATTAGACCTAGGTCTTTGAAATTTTTACCACTTTATTTTGGATATATTTAAAAGATTTGTTGTTATGGAAATCACTATAGCCATAAAAATAGGCTACTAAATTAACAATTTTTATAATAATACAAAAAGTTTGAAAAATATATTTTAAAATATAACCTTACAACTTTTTTGTTAGAAACAGCACATGGGTTTCCATACCAAAAAAGTTTCTTTATATTATAGGCTAAAAAATATTAAAATCATTATTTAAATTGGTTAAAAAACAAAAAAGTTATTCAAAATAAAAAACCTAAAAAAACGATTAAAATTTCAAAAGTTTTAGTTTAAAAATACATAAATGTGCTCGGAAAATGTTTCTCTCCCAAAATTATTCTTTTTAGTTGTACTAAACAGTATAAAAATAAATTAAAAGTTTAAATCATAAAAGTATAAAAACAGTATGTTTTTGGTGGCATATCGCCCTATTATCCTTCGTCCGAATGTTTTGACAGTTACACCATCCGATAGGGAAATAAAAGGGCTGCATAAAGGTTTCTTGACATTTTTTGTTAAAATATACGGTCTTTTGGTAATTTACGTTTGAAGTTTTCAAACAGCCGCCATTTTTAAACGCATGATTAGATATAAATGGTTATTTTTCTTAAAATTGATCATTGTTAGGTCAAACTTCATGTAAAGTTTGAACTAAATTGGTCTAACATTTCTCTACATATGAATTATTTTGTAAAAAAAAACAAAATGGTTGATATCTTGAAAACGAAGCTTTTACGGAACTGAGTTCATATGAACAATTTTGCTTTTTTTGGTCCCCTATCATATCCTGAAGTTGTGCCAACTTCTCGCAAAACGCCCTGTAAATCTCATCACAAAAGATTGATCAAGAACACTTCTTATTTTATTATTCGTGTACGCTGCCATGAGAAGTGACTCGGGACAGCTTATCACACAGGTTTTTATACTTTTCAAAAGTGTAAGTATAAATAAACCTGAGACGTGCAAATTTGACTCGTCCGCCAATTGTTACTCACCGCAAATGAAACGTTTTACCTCTGAGAAACGATCATATACCCAGAGACAGAAAGGCACTGCCATGACAGAAAGTGTTTTATTAAAATCTGTAAATTAACAGACACTATTCCGAGCGACCCTAGTTACAACTGAGATAACGTTACCAAACCTATGGTGAAGACGATATACGGTCGACCAGTTCGGGTCCTCTGACTGTCATAAACAATGGTCACCTGGTTTGCGAGGAGAAGAAACGTCAGGCTATCGTTTTAAAAGGTGCGGACTCTTAGTCTGACTCGGACGGTGAAATTTTGACAAGGGTATGAGAGATAGCTCGGTACAGATAACGGCGTGAAACCTGGCACTTGACCCTGGCCGGGGTTTGTGGGGAAAGGGTGTAAGTGGAGAAAAAATCATTTTCCCACACT
This sequence comes from Philaenus spumarius, assembly GCA_018207615.1. Classification (NCBI taxonomy): domain Eukaryota; kingdom Metazoa; phylum Arthropoda; class Insecta; order Hemiptera; family Aphrophoridae; genus Philaenus; species Philaenus spumarius. The sequence goes on from JAGFPH010000341.1 coordinate 68,827, forward strand.
GTTTTCTAATGTGACTCGTTCTTCAAACAAACTAGTGGATGTTTACCTCACTTTTAACACGTTCACTGCTACGCAAATTTCGTATTTCCTATGCTAGGAGCTGACCTTTTATTTTTTATATTTATAGCCTAAATGAGTTGAAATTCGTCCATAGCACACAGGTTTAAAATTGGTGTGCGAAGCACGCAATGCATTGTGTATTGAAAATACTCCCAATACGGAGGTTGGTGTGCGAAGCACGCAATGTACTCTGTATTGAAAACACTCCCAATAATGGGGTTGGCGTGCGAAGCACGCAATGCACTGTGTATTGAAAACACTCCCAATACTGCAGTTGGCGTGCGAAGCACGCAATGTACTGTGTATTGAAAATACTCCCAATAAGGAGGTTGGCGTGCGAAGCACGCAATGTACTGTGTATTGAAAACACTCCCAATACTGTTGTTGGCGTGCGAAGCACGAAATGCACTGTGTATTGAAAATACTCCCAATACGGAAGTTGGCGTGCGAAGCACGCAATGTACTGTGTATTGAAAATACTCCCAATACGGAGGTTGGTGTGCGACGCACGCAATGTACTGTGTATTAAAAATACTCCCAATACTGGGGTTGGCGTGCGAAGCACGCAATGCACTGTGTATTGAAAATACTCCCAATATGGGGGTTGGCGTGCGAAGCACGCAATGCACTGTGTATTGAAAACACTCCCGATACGGGGGTTGGCGTGCGAAGCACGCAATGCACTGTGTATTGAAAACACTCCCAATACTGGGGTTGGCGTGCGTAGCCACTCATAGTGTTCAGTGTCAAGCTGACATGTGGGTCCTTAACAATGAACGTGTTAAACAGAGATGTACTGGGTACTGATGTTTTTAGTCAGGTTAGTAGGGGCTTGCTCAAGTGCCAGCATTCGCATCTGTACTGGTTAGTGAAAAGACGAAACACAAACATATAATTTAATGCTTATATGATAATTCGAAGAATCCCCTCCGTTAGGTTAAGTTAGGTTTGCGCCAGGCACAAACGTAAAGGGGGACAAGGAGTACACTTGTTTACGAGAAAAGACACAGACTCTTTGTCCGCAATGGTAACACAATGAAATTTGACAAGTTGTAAATATGGTAATATTAAAATACATTATTTTTAGTATTACCAAAAATATACGATTCTCTGTTCCACTAGAGTACCATGAGATAAACTGCAATATGAATTTATGTCCATGTCCCCCGATTGAACAAGTTCAAGAAGTCCAGTATTTGGAACTGTTTTTCGGTTTTAAACTTACTTGTAAGAAACATACAATCTATATACAAAATAAATTAATAAAATATATCAGGGTATTTTTTAAGCTCAGATACGTATGTAAAGTGCAAGTATTGCAAATGCTCCATTTTTTTTTTACTGGTTAGTTCTAAGTTAGAATATTATATTAACTTTTAAAATCCTTTTTGTCTTCAAAGTATTGAGAAAATGTTTTTTGAAGGAAGAGGTTATAGAGATACCACTTTAGGGCTTTGACATTGCGGAATAGATCAAATGTCTTTGTACCTAAACCAAATTTCACTATTTGTATGAAATCTTATGAATATCTAGCCCCTACATTTGTTTAATAGTATGCCAGAAAGTATTAAAATCATGTTCAAACAGACATAAGTTCTCCAGTTTGCTGCGTAACATTTTGCTCGAACTTGAAGATGTACATTCTTATTTTAATGTAATATTTTGACAAGTTCTGGTTTTATATTCGGTTGTTGTATCCTTGCAAATGTGTAATTCATGCTAAGTCTGATCTATGGTGCATATCTACGATAAACATAATATATCGTGAAATCTATATATTATATATTATATATATATATATAAAAGCCAAATCCACTGACTCACTGATTACGATATCGCAAAAACTACTGAATGGATCGGAACGAAATTTGGTATGTAGCTTCCTCTAGGGGCATAGATGCTCACTAAGAAATGTTTTAAAAAAATTATAAATTTTAGGGGGGTTTGGGGGGGTCAAAGTTACTAAAAAAAAAACCATTGAACGGATTGGAATGAAATTTGGTATGTAGCTTCCTCTAGGGCCATAGGTGCTCACTAAGAAAGGTTTTCAAAATATTTGAAATATTAGGGGAGGGTTTGGGGGTCGAACTTACTAAATCTCGATTTCTCCAAAACCCCCGAACGGATTGGAATGAAATTTGGTATGTAGCTTCCTCTAGGGCCCTAGGTGCTCGCTAAGAAAGGGTTTAAAAAAATTCTAAATTTTAGGGGAGGTTTGGGGGGGTCAAAGTTACTAAAAATCCCCATAAGAAATACATAGTGTGATATATTTATTGATATAATATTTTTCTGTTAATTTACATTTAACTTTGATTTGTCTATCCGTGCAAAGCCGGATCGGGCCAGCTAGTATTTGTATAAAAAAA
>JAGFPH010000341.1:71262-82962 GCA_018207615.1 Philaenus spumarius
AACAGAATTTCTTTGTATTTGGCCGCCATTTTTAATCGGTTATAGATATGGATGTGCAAATTTCACCGTTGGTTTTCGAAATGATGTATCACATGACAACCTTCCCATTAAAAAAAAAATAAGTTCATTCCAAGATTGCGGATAAAAATTTCAAACTCAACAAAAGTGGTTATTTTATGGTTGTGAAAAACTGATTTTATTTTTATCTCATAAGACTCGTACAATTTGAGATATTAAGCTGTCTCCAGACTTTTAGTTCACCCTGTATGGACAACCATTTCCAATTCGATTACTTAAGTCAAAGTAATGAAATGGGATATCTACGCTTAAAATTAAATAATAACTAAAATGTGATAGATACCCATATAAAATAAATTGCATTAACGTTAAACACGTACAGGGACGTTTAATATTCGCGCGACCGCCTGATGTGATCATAACAATCTTATTTTAACCTCAAATCACTTCAAAATTTAATTTACAATACACTCACTAAATTGTGTTAGTTAATTTAATATAAGTATATTTTTATATACTAAAATCAAGTAATATCGAAGCATTGCCGTGTCCACTAGTAGCAAATAAAAACAAGATAGTAAATAACGCTAATAGTATAAATAATTAACTTTCAGAAAATAAAAATGTCTTCCTCATTCGATTACGCCCCAAATTTTCTCGATAACACCCAATATAGTGAGAAGCAATCTTAAATTTTTACCAAATTTAATTATGTTGATTTCTGCTGCTTTTTTTACACTTTTACGGGGTGACGTTACAACTAATGAGTGCCGTTTCTATCGGTCCAAAATAAATCCCCTTTACTTGTTCTGGAATTATTAGAATTATCGATGAGTCAGTTAAGACTTTACCATTTAAATATTGAAACAATGTATATTACTAATACTAACAACCTTTTTGGTTTTTACTAGTAGTTCTGTGAACAGTAGACCTCGCTCGTTGAAAAAACAAATGTGGTTTTGAGCTTAGGTTAAAAATAGTGTGCCAGTAAGGAAGTAAGCAGAAGGCTTAGCCAGTGGAACATTATTTTCAAATCCCGAGATTCCGAGGTTTCTAGTTATCGTTTTTTTCTTTTCTTGTGCTTTAACTGCTAAAGATTTTCTTTTAGTGGCATTGTGTTTTATTTAGGTTAATAATGCATAAGGAGCTAAAAATATCGCGTTATTGAGGGGAAACATAGAATTAAATATTTACATACTTAAATAACTAAAACTTAACAATGTATTTACAGTTCCATATCATATTCCAGTAATAGAAATAATAAGAAAACAAACGATGTTAAAGCGTCGTGATAGTGATCTCAACCCATGTAACAACACTTTCCGCGCTTTCCAACGGTCATTTTTTGTATGTCCTTTATCGCCGCGAGGTTTCATTTGTTTCATCTCATTTTGTAATTCAAGTAAAGCTAAGTCAAATACTTTTATAAAATAATAATTTACAAGTATACACTTCAATTCTTTGATTTATCCTCTACACTTTCTTATAATAATATTTCATTTTTGGGCAAAGGATATATTCCTAAATTACTATTCAAAACAGGCCAAGTTTTGTTAGCAGTCTTGTAGGAGGAACTTAAAAACTGGTGTTTTCAAAATAAGAAATTTGAAATTGATAAATATTTTTATACAGTTCAATTTAGAACTAAATTACGAAACTTTTTTACTTTTATGAAAAACATTTTTACTACTTCTTATGTAGGCCTAAATTTGAACTTTTTCCTTTCGTTACTGAACATGCTTGTTTCTTGAGCTAATAACTTTGTTAATATTACTTCAATCATTTTGTTACTAGCACATATGAATTCGTTGAACCTTTATCTACAAAAAAGCTGCGGAACACTTTTGAATTGGTTTAGAATAAACGTATACAAACATGGTTGAAATACAAAAATTTGGACGATTTTAACAAATTTGAAGTTTACGGCCATTTTGTGAGCTTACCGTTAGAGATACGGAAAAAAAATCAAGAATTCAATTTTGTTAAAAATCAAGTTTGCTAACCGCCAAACAAAATAAAACTTAAAACCATTCAAATTTACTATAATCGATTTCGTAATTATCGATTAATGAGGGTTTGTATGAAAGGTCTTTTTCACCTCGTGTAAAATAGTTAAAACATACACTTCGTCCTAACGTGTTTGAGATGCTGTTTTTCAACTTAAAAAAGTTGTGAAAACCTCTGTAATTGTTCTTAATTGTTTGTCTTATATGTCACATCTTAAAGAAAACAATGGAAACTCTTTATTAAAATGTTATATTTTTAGTGCATTTTTAAGTTTAAGTTTAAAGTAACACGTACAAATATAAAGCCTTTTTAATTATTTAAAGTTATTTCCCTGATTATTCGTTTATAAGTAGTATCAGAAACACGAGATTACGAGTGCACGTTTCAACGATCTCGCGGCTTGCGATTTAAGCCGGCTTTGGCGCTATTAGCCAACCAACAAAACTCGTCTCGTGTACTCGTGTATTAAATGGTGCTCTTAGTAGGGGAACGGTAATTGGGCGATTGGCAGACGCTGAGATTTATATTTTCAGTCCAGAATTATCCTTTCGTTCCGCTTCTTCCCGCGTCTCCACAAGGTCACTGACTGTACTTGGACCAGTTTTATTAAATCACATTGTATACTTTGAAGAAGAGCCTTAAGCCATGTGCAGTTGTGCACTCTTGTCAAATTTTCTCGGATTATTTGTAAAATCACAGGTTCAATTCTGGCTGATACCGTTGTCTTTTCCGCTCAAAGGAGGTATTAACAAAATAAGAAAATGGTGGTTTTCTTAATATTCCAATTTAATCCCGAAACTGGTCTTTAAAACCAGTAATTCTTCCCACATCTTATCCATTTATCAACTTTGTAAAAAAAAATGGAAACAATCAAGCGTGAATAACTAATCAAGTGTGAAACTGAAATTGTCACTTTTTTCAAGTTTCCTGTAATAACAGGTCCGAGTAGTGTAATAATGGCTATATTATATATACCGAGCTCGTGTTTAACTTGAGGCAAGGTAAACTGCTCGCATTGACTGGGTAGGTCATTGGATTACCAGAAGGCCACTAGCAGATAAGACTATTCAAGGTGGAGTTGATGAAACTGGTTAATTGAGTGATTAGGATGATATGACTTTGATTGTAATTATTTTTTTTCGAGTCTGGTGATAAAATACTTGATTGTGCGTTGCCCGCGGCTACGTCAGCTCGATGTACTCTCAAACACGAGCCACACTGTATGAAAACTACTACAGACTTTTATAAATACGCTATCTTCTACTTTAGATTAGCGTGCCATTAACACCAATCTGTTCATTAGTTGGTTCATTTATCGGAAAGGTTTGAGCCGTTCTGCAACTGTCTTACACACTAGTGAGTTAGGTGCGTTCGCCAAGGGTTCCGTAATGACTGCAGACTTATATACAACTATTGGACCCGCTATTGCTTGATTTAATTTTAAGGGTAGTTATCCCATATCCGTTGACTTTTTAGTTTTGCAATCTCTTAAAAATAATATTACATATAATAATTATAGGTTTATAGCTTATATATTATGAAGTTAGTTTAATTTGTATTCATTTCATAGGGGTAGCAACACCATTAGCATCCCTTAGATCGAGATGAAAACTATCCTATATTTTAAGTTATTGTAAAGCACACATTTTGAAAAAAGATCATTAAGATCGGTTGAGTAGTTTCGGAGTTCATCGCGGATAAACACCTTACCAATGGATTTTTATATACAGATGTAGATTAGTATAAGATACTGTTTAGTAGTTAAATATGCAATTATATATCAAAATAAAGATAAAAATACTATCTTTTAGTTTCATTCAGATTGTTTGTTTAGTTCTCAATATAATCATGATTAAACTAATGCAATGTTTGTTGGTATGTTGAATATCAAAGGTATTTTGAATCACTTTGTAACATCCGTGGTTAATTCAGGATATAACAAAGTGGTTCAAACAGAGTTTGTAACTTTAAATTTATAATCCTAATTAGTAAAAGGTACTGTTTGGTATTTAAATACACAATTAGGCCTATATATCGAAAAAAGATAAAAATGTGATATTTTAATGGTTTTTAGTTTCATTCAGATTGTTAGTTTGGTTTTCAATATAATTATGTTTAAACTTATGTATGTTTATGGTTATGCACGGTGTCAAATAATTTGTTTAATATTTTTTTTTTAAAGCGAAAATATGATTTGAAAAGTATTAAACAATTCATAGATAAGATATATTTTATATAAACAATATTATAAATAGCATATCTCTAAATTTATAGATACATGTAACCAGGGCCGGTGAATACAATTTTCGCCGGCCCTGACATGTAACAACCAATGTTTGAATTGAATTATAATATAGCAAGCATTTTTCGTTGATTTTTGTTTGTGTTTGTTTTTAGTTTTACAATCTAACCTAAACAAGATGTTGGTTTTGAAGAATACAAAATTTAGCATTTAACCATTAAAACTAACCAAGACGAGAATAAATTAACTATAAAAATTAAACCCACACTCTTCAATATAATATATAGACTACATATTTTATATAGGGCCTACATTAAAAAACACCCAAATACCGCCTAGCGCTCAAAACTACTCAAATTCGCAACACCAACTATCCAACATATTTTTAACACAATCCTTGATACTTTTTTGGTTTCAAGTGACTACTAGTCTATCATTTCAAATAGTATGCATGTGTATGTAGTACTCAACTAACTTCCACCTTTATGAAGCTGGTCTATATTTGCTAGTGGAAGAATGAAACGCACACAAACTCAATGCTAGCAGTGTACAGCTGTGCCACTTAGAGAGCTGCGGTCAGGAATATTTGTTCACTCCCGCCGAGCCAACAACTGTAATTTAAACTACTCAGACGAACCAAACTGTAATTTAGACGAACCAAACTCAGACCGTTCAGACTCTAATTCGACCAGCGGTGAAATATGCAGCAGAAACTTAGCCTTTCTTAAGAAACGATCTTAACTCAATAAGACGATTTGGGGGAAGGATAAAACGAGGAATATACGGCCCGGTTAAAGAATGGTGTAAACGCAGTAAGAGGGAGAGACGATCTTATTTAGGTGATGACGTGTGAAGTCATCGAGAAAGAGGAGGTTGGAGAATGTGGCTTGAATGGACGATGGCTAGGTGCCAAAGGGTAATGGTGAATGGAGGAATTGATGGCAATAGGAGAAGGAGAAGACCAAAATTAAGATGGCTTTAGAAGGTTTGAAGGTGCTGAGGAGTGTGAGAGCCAGGAATAGAGCATGAACGTGTCGGATTGAAGATAGTTGAGGAAACTAAAGCTTATTGGTAGTTTTAGGTACTGTATTTAATGAGTTTATGAGAAAATTCGTTAATCCAGATAGCCGGGGTTTGATAAAAACAAAAGAAAATCATTGCTTCACTTTTGCTTTTTGTTTCAGACATAATTAAATTACCTACTGGCCTAGTCCCTCATTTTATTTACATATTAATGTGATACAAGCATTGAAATTTATACAATTACCCCGACATAACAGATGGTTTCGTATCACTGTTATTACCGCTGATTCCGTATTTCATCCTTCAAGCCGGCATCACCACCGTCTACGTAGTGCCACATAGTAGCCTTCGAGGGCTATTTAAATACCTAACAATAATACTAGTCTCCACACCTCAAGGTCGGTTCGATTGCACCATTCCGATTGCACTCGAGTCAAATTTATCGATATAACTATCGTAAAATGACTGCACCGGCTAATAAAAACAAGCAAGGGTATGCAAAAGTAAAGGCCGGGAGCAGGTGAGTCGGTACGGTGGATGCGGGTCGAGAGGCACCTGCCCCAGAGACCGGAGTCGTCGATCTAATTGCGTAAACAGTACAAGACCTTGCGAGACAACTTTTATGGGCCTAATTTGATTTGTCAGCTGCTGCCGACTGTCGATTTAATTAATTTAGCGTCATTTTTCAACTAAAACGGTAAAGTTATAATACTTTCTGGGTTGAAAATCCTTTTAAGGGTAGACAGTAAAAGTCCAGTTACGTCGGGTTTTTAAATTCTCTTGACAACCACCCAGTCGGAGCTTAGCATTAGAAGCGTTACTTAGATGTCACCTTTATATGGGTTGTTAGTCAGGAATGTGGCGTTTAATGGTCTTTAGTTGTTTTTCAATGGTTTTACACAAAGTTCACAACTCAAGCGCAATAAAGGGACACTTTTTAATAAATAATCTACGAGATCAATTCTCTCTTTTATTTGTTATTTTGCTGTTAGAAAGTAATGAGACTACATTGCTAAATTTAAATTGTTTTAAATAAAATACTGGCCGTGATACTTCATTTTAAAAGTATTGTAAATAAATTGTTGTTATACATAATGTTATAGACGTTGTCAATATACAGAAGGTGACACCTTATTTTACAGGTTTTTTTAATTAAAAAAGGAAATATCAGCTTCAATACATGTAGTGTCAAATAACAGGGCGTTACATGTGACTGTACAGGTATAGTAAACAAATTGGAGGTTACATTATTTTACAGACTTTGTAATTTATAAAAGGAAGTGACAGGTATTGTTAATGAACATTAGCTAACACATTGATTTACAGGTGATGGTATTAAAAAGGGTAGTGGCAATTTATTACGCGGTAATTGTAATTAAAATGGAGTGACTACTTATTTTAAAGGTATTTTAATAAAATGGGGTTGTGAAATCTAATTTTACAAGTATTGTGATTTAAAGGGAAGTGCGCCGTATTTTACAATTGTTGGAACTAAAACTCAATTTATGAATAAAAACATCATCGCACCAACACGCTGTATAGACAATTTATCCGAAATACCATCAAACCGATGGGATAAACTGTACATTTCTTGAGGGGAGGGAAGCTGATTAAGAAATAGATTTTATTAAATTTGTACACAAATTTGGCTACTGCATGATTTTCTGTAAAGTAAAAGTAATTCCAGTGATTTTCTAAAAAGTTTAGTAGCCTCGTAGTACTTTCAGAAAATTAAGACGTACCAACATTTTCAGAAATATCTTGAAAGTTATATTCAACAAAATTATTAAAAACTAGGGGAGACCCCTGCGTGTTCCGCATGCCAACCTTCTTACACATGTTATGTTTTCTTTATAATAAAGGTGTATAGGAATAATAATAACCCCAAAGCTAAGATGGTAAATAAGGTAAATGTTCAAATCAAATTATTTCGTACATTTTATAACAGCAGTTATAATAATAAACGTTAAAAGAACCAGCAATGCTCAGGTCTACACTTTAATAAAAACCTAACCTAAATGTTAGAAATACTAATAATTGCTTCAAAGTTTAAAATGGGCTGTTAATGTAAATATTAGAGCAAACAGCTGTTTTATCTGTTATTTTGTTCAATTGGTTGCTATGGTAATGAATGCAAATACATTAAAGAATTAATATATGTTGGTTCATCAGTCTAGGCCTAACCTAAGTATTTTTTCCTATATTGAAATAAAAAATGTTTTAAAAGATGAATTATAGCCTATGTTACTCAGGGATAGTGTAGCTTTATATTAAACACATTTTTAATTTGGTTCAGTAGTTTCAGAGACTACTCCCTGCATACAAACACACAAATTAGTAATATTAGTATAGATAGTTTAGATTTCTTTACACAAAACCTTTTCAAACGATCCCCACGCGACGACGTCATAAAATATTTATATCTGGAGTACTGAATTTGGCCTTTCGAAACCTTTAGTAAAATATTTTAAAAGTGTTAAATATAGTAAAATATGAAAGTAAAAATACGTTATAAGTATGTCAAAACTCATTTAACATTTCTTTAGTATTTCCTGTGACTATTGCCTGTGACAGACTTGACAGAAGTGATCTTATAAGCGTTTTGTTTTCTTTTTAGGTTTAATCCTAAAATAAATTAAAATTTTATTCATAGCTATTCCAATTAAATAATGGACTGACGTCTTATTTTACAGTTTTTTCGTTGGTTTATGGTGAAAGTATTATAGTAGTTGAAAGAGTATTCCTTATTTTACAGGTATGGTAAGTAAATGGAGTGACTGAATAAGTCTGTATAGTTAGAATCATAGTAATGTAGATGCACAGGAAGAATGCGATGTTAGAAACAATAAACAGAAATTACACGAAGGAGATTATTATTTATCACCACCATCCTCAATTGTTTCCCCGAAGCTTCAAGTTTCTGGCAGCTACATTATTTACTATTATGCCCGGCGAAAGTGATTGACGCGAAATAAATATAAACAGATTCCAGTTTGTCCTAATTAATACCGACCTCGACACAACACGTCGCAGTTGTCAAACAAAACCACTCGTGGCAGAAACTCAAGAATAAAATCACGTTTCTTAGGCAAAACTTCCACCTGTCTAAGAGGCACGCGTCTTCAGCTGTCCCGCTCTGGGACTGGCGCGATGCCAAGGATACGTGCAAATTAAATAATCTGATTTGTTTAACAATAACTTTATTGTGTTTAATTTGCTATAACTAGGCTTATTTTATGGAGAGGGCGCTAGACCAGTTTTATAATTACTTCTGTCTGGGGTTTATTTAGTGGGAAGAGTAAAGTAGTGCGGTCATGGTTTATTAAGACCGAAGCGAGCTTAAGAGCCGCCGTGCTGGAAGGCTTCCCTATAATAATGTTTATTTATTGGATGTTCAAAGAGATGGAGTTGAAACAACGAGGCCATCCCATCTATTAAAACTCAACAACGATAACACGTTACAATACTGATTTATAAAATACAAAAGAAAACAGGAAGTATAAGTTTAACTCGTGCGCGCAGGCTAGTGTATCGTCTGTTGTGTTGAAAGTGTTCTGAAATAACTTGGTGTCGGTCTCGTCCAGCTTTGAAATGACAAGTCTAGGCCTCATCTCGTTTTAAAATGGAAAATGAATAGGCCACAAGTATACTTTACATAGGTTAAAAAAACAGTTTCCAGAAGGTTTATTATTAACCCTTTGAACACCAAGAAAGGGGACGTTGCGTCTTCCTGATCAGAAGATGCTGGGTTCGAATCTAGGCTAGGGAAACCAGATATCTCGTCATATTCCGTCAGCTTGGAAGCGAGCCAACCACCGTTTGCTTTATTTCCGCCCTCCTACCCTTAAACCACAGATATATCTGGTCTCCCTAGCCTAGATTCGAACCCAGCATCTTCTGATCAGGATGACGCAACGTTATCCACTAGGCTAAGGCTTGATTAAAGAAATAACAAAACTTCAGTTACTTTACTATCGGTATAAATATTACGTGTAAAGTAAAAGATAGTTTATCAGCACCATCTAGTAGTGGTTATAATAAGTTTGCTTGGTTGTTCTTAAGTTTGAATCTGTATAATTTGTATTCGTGAGAGGTTTATGATAATAACTTGTACTAATCTGTTTCAAATAATATTCAGTCTTACAAAGTATAAAATAGTGTAAAAATACAACTAATACCAAAATATATTTTTTATGTAATGAAATATATATTGGTACCAAAAATATGGTGCAAACTTTAATAACAAGAAGTGACGTTATAACACATGAGTTTCATCCATACAATGTTGGTTGGACAGTTGCAAACAAAACAGATAATCCAGCAGGCTATAGCCCGTCTCAAATTAAGTTGAGGCAAGGAGGGTGGGTAATTAGGGTCGGTCTTAACCGTCATAAAACTGACCCTTATTAATGCCGCCTGAGTGAACCTGTAGGACACTCTAGTATAAAATTGCAATTCAGTAAGTCAAAACGAAAAAACGATATCATATTTCGTTTCATGATATTTTCCAGATAATTTTGATACCAAATTTGATTACATTTGGCCAACTTTGAGCTGTACTAGCATTATAAACTTTCTTAGTTGAAGTAACATTACTAATATGGTTTACAACAATAAAGCCACAAAAATGTACTAGAGAAGTTCATATTTAAATCTATACTAATATTATAAAGAGGTAAAGTTTGTTTTTTTGTTTGTATGTAGGGGGTAATCTCTGGCATTACTGAACCGATTGAAAAAATAGTTTTACTAATAAAAAGCTACACTATCCCTGAGTAACATAGGCTATAATTCATTTCGATAAAAACCTTTTTTTATTTCAATATTTGTAAAGTGATGGGAAGGAGTATAAATCCTCTGTACAATTTTGGGGCTTTACTAGAGTAGCTCTGTGAATGTAACGTTAAGTTAGATTTAGGAGGCGGTGTATTATATCACGTAATACTAATCAAGTAAACGGAAGTTAAATTATATATTTTTTAGTCAAGTTTTAGTTTTCAAAAATTATTGGCACGAAGTTCCTTAACGCGGATTGCGGTAGGAGTTAACAAATAGAAAATGTAATGCGTAACGAAAAAAGTGTTATTAATAATTGTTTGCTATGGCAATTAATGTAAATACAGTCAAGAAACATGTGTTTTGGTTCATCAATTTAAATTAGGAGATGATCGGTTCCGTCCGGCGTAGTTCAGATATTTTATCGTCAAGCGCTGTAGTTTTAGGCCTAGAAAGTACTTTTAAGTCTAGGCCTAACCTAAAATTATTGCATGTATGTTGCCGTTAAGACAGGTAAAATAAATTAAACATACACACAATAATTTTAGGTTAGGCCTAGACGGATGAACCAACATTTTATTTTTATTGAACGTATTTACAATGAGTGGACATTTAACTGTGTTTACCAGCTTAGCTTTGATGTTATAATTAATTCTACACCTTCATTATAACAACATTAAACGTATGGAAATAGCAAATATTTTTTATAAAAAAAATCTTATAATAAACGGCAAATGAAAGATTAAAATTATTTGTGTATGTTGACTTTAAGGCTGGTAAAAGGATCGAAGAAAAGGCGTGATAAACTTCATTCCTGAGGGGTCCCAAGATCGCACCACATTTACTTTTAATTTTATGGAAAACTTGAATGTAAGGTAGAGTCCGGGTACCAACCAAAGATGGATCGACACCAAAAATACATTGTAAAGGCGGACAAAGAGTCTGGACCATTTCTGATTAACAGTTCGTCTCTTTATCAACCGTTTTCCTGGCACTAACCTTACATAACCTATCAAATCTGTTTATTTGGTCTTCTCACTAACCATTGTGGAGCTAAAGACCAAAACAATAACGCAACGTGGAGTCAATCTCCAATATCATACCTTTGGCAAAATGACCTGGTCCAAATTTTTTAAATGACAGAGGGACTCTTGCAACCAATGTTAATGACCGTCTGATGAAATGGACTCATTGTCCGCTGCCCGGTAATCGTTGAGTTGTTTACCCTTAGTACGAACAACAGATGTTAAAACAATAAAGGTATTTGTGCTTGTTTTATCCATTAGTGGTGTTTCCTTAACACGTTCACTGCCATGCAAATTTCGTATTTCCAATGCTAGGAGCTGACCTTTTATTTTTTATATTTATAGCCTAAAGGAGTTGAAATTATTTTATGTTTTATTTTTGAACCTTTCTATGTAATAATCACTAGCATTTTAAAGCGGAAGTACAGGCACTGTGTGTTGAAAGTACTCCCAATACGGGGGTTGGCGTGGGAAGCACGCAATGCATAGTGTATTGAAAACACTCCCAATACGGGGGAGGGGGTGGCGTTCGAAGCACTCATGCACTGTGTATTGCAAATTTTCTCAATACGGGGGTTGGCGTGCGAAGAACGCAATGCATTTTGTATT
>JAGFPH010000341.1:89797-100252 GCA_018207615.1 Philaenus spumarius
TTTTTTTTGGTTCTTTGTCCACTTTGCGTTCGTATACCGTCCATCCGATTGCTTTGAAATTTTGCATAGTAACACAGGTTAACCCTGGGAAGGTTTTAGGCCATTTACCGAAGTCCTAGGACATTAGGGCTACGCCCCAGTGGCCCTCAAAGTTTCAATGTTAATCTTATGGAAGAAAGATTTCTATTGATTTTATCAGGGGCACAAAAACAGCTGTTCGTATAAAAAACTTAGCAACACATCATGTTTGTTTACTTTCATTACCATAGCAACATTACTTAGAAAATTTGAAGAGTATTACCTTTTTGAGGTTACATTGACAAACTAAAAACAAACACAAACAAAAATCAACGAAAAATGCTAACTATATTTTAATTCAATTCAAACATTGGTTGTTACAAACCTATTATATATAAAACAGCTAATTTGGATCAAAAACTGAACATAATCATTTACAGATATGTCAAGTCTTATATATTATCATCCGTTCAGCCGTTATTCACCCGAGAAGGAGCTCCGGTATACAATCCTTCAAATTTCTTATGTTAATCTTATGGAGATAATGTTTAATGAGTTTGAGTCAGCTGCCAAATAAAACAGCTGATTTATGCTCGGTCACCTATGTACAAACGAGCCAAAGATTAACGAGATTCTTTATCGAATTTTCCACCTGCGAGCGAAGCGAAGCAGCCATCTGAGGCCAAAGGCCGAGCCGGTGTTGGGACGCGGAGCGTCCAGGGGCAGAGCCCCTAGTTTATATATGATTATGTAGGTTAATATGACACCGATATCCGTTGTCATAGCAACCAATACAAAATCTGTATTGTTATATACAATAACAAATAAGCGGAGTGGGGGGTACAGCTTCAATAAAAACACAATTTTAGCCTAAGTCTAGTATGTACCTATGCATGAACAACTTCAATTTATAGTTAGAGAGCTCGTAAATAAAAATGTATATGATTTTATAAAGTTACAAACCAATATCAATAATTCGACCACGCAGCTGAACCACTGACGTGAGTTGAGCAAATTTCCAAAATTAAGTTTATAGGCCTATGTTTTAGGGTTTCAACAAAAAAAAAAAGAGATCAATAGATAGATAAGTGTTCAATAGATACGTGTTCAATTTGAAAAATAGATCTATTCACGACGGTGCTGAATAGCTGCAAAATGGTTCGCACGCCAGTCTGCTTATTGGGAGTATCTTCAATACTCAAAGAATTGCGTGCTTTGCACGCCAACCCCATATTGGAAGTATCTTCAATACACAATGCATTGCGTGCTTCGCACGCCAACCCCACAGTAGAATCCACCACATGGGTTTGAACCGGGTACTTTTATGGTATTTTACGTTTTGATCGATTTTGGGGGAACCAAGCGAGATATTAGGTAGCGTAAAAAAACTAAATGTGCAAAATAACATCCTACATTTATATTAGTAGAAAAAACTAAAAAAATTCATTCTCGTAGGAAATATCTAAAAAAAATAGTTACTTCCGGTCAAAAAACGTGCTTCCGATTGTTGGCTTTTTTTGGCTAAAGAGCTCGTACGAGCGACGTAGACAACCAACAAGTGTACCAGATTTAATCCAAATCGGACTTAAAATGCGGCCGCTAGAGTGCGAACACATATATATATATACATATAAACCAGGTGTCTTATAAGTCCCCCCCCCCCCCCCTTAACTTTTGTGTTTGTTAAAACAAACAAATATCCTTTGGGGAACGATACTAACTTATCCCAAAGTATCTGTGTAAGCAATCGAAAATTTTGAGTGTCCCCTAAAAATGAGGGATTTTGGGAGAAATTCAAAATTTTTAAATAGGAAGTATGGTAATGCGATACCTCATTTTAAAGGGCTATTTAAGAATAGGAAAATGACATAAAGAAAATAAAAATGACCACTCAAAACAAAATGGCGGCCATAAACGTGTTGAAATAAATCGACATAAAGTTGCTAATATCTCGAAAACGAAGAATTTTTAGAAAAAAATTCAAGAGACGAAAAATGTTTATTTCAAAGTGTTTGACCTAAAATATTGCTTCCAAGTCGACTTCGTTCATTTTAAATCGACTCCTACATCTTAGAAAATTCGTAAAAAAAAGTTGAGTGTAGCAGTCTCGAGATGCTGTTTTTCTTGATTAGGTGTAATTTAAAATGCACCTTATCAAATCATTTATAGTCCAGTAAATTTATAATTCTTTCGGGACAATTTTAAGGGTCTACTCGAGTAAAAGCATCAAATCCAATGAACGGAGCAAACCTTGTGAAGGCTGGCCTATGAAATTACATTGCTAAAGCGCTCGAGCACGACTAGAATATCGCTTTACTAATGCCGGCCACATTTTTAGTTTCCACCACGTTCGTACAGTATTATCGTTTTCAGAAAGCTTCGATGTATAGGCTAGTTAGTAGTTAACAAAATTTGCCCCGATATTTTACTGCTAGCAAGTGACTTCATTGAAAATCATGTTTTTCGTCTTGTTTATAAGTAAATATATTTAATACAAATGTATAATTTAAAATTTTTGTCATCTACGTACAAATATTGTATTTTTTTTATACAATCGCCCTAGTCTATATATATATAATTCAATGTATGTCCGTCTGTTTGTACGTTTGTCTGTTTTTGTATGTTTGTCCTTTATGCGTTACCAAACCGTCCATCCGATTGCTTTGAAATTTTGCATAGTAACACAGGTTAACCCTGGGAAGGTTTTAGGCCATTTACCGAAGTCCTAGGACATTAGGGCTACGCCCCAGTGGCCCTCAAAGTTTCAATGTTAATCTTATGGAAGGTCAATCTTAATTAAGAAGAAGAAAGATTTCTTTTGATTTTATCAGGGGCACAAAAAACAGCTGTTAGTATGAAAAGCTTAAAACAGCTGATTTTGATCGACAACTGATTTGGATCAAAAACTGAATATAATTTTAGGTTAGGCCTACAATGAACTAAAACACCAATTATTGGGCTAATTATTTAAGATATATAAAAGCCAAATACCACTCACTGACTGTACACTTAAAAAGAATACAATTACGTTAAAAAGACTGAAAATACCAACCACCACGGGCAACGCCGTACGGGTCAGCTAGTAACTTATAAAATATTGCTTATATTGAATTGGTTTCGAGTTCGTTCGATTTATAAAGCTACAAAACATACATACAAAAAAATACCATCCTTGCTGAATTGCAAATTTGAATGTAATACATAAAAAAGTTTTTGAGTAAAATGTGCACAAGTAAAAAACAAAATGGCTGCTTTTAACGCTTGATTAATTAAAAAGGTTATTGTACAAGAAAACTGCAGTACCAATGAATACAGAGCCTATATGAAGCACAACGCTTTTTGAGAATAGTCAGCCATTTTGGTCAGCCGTTAGTCAGCGCTGGCTGAAAATTTCCACCCGTCTTTGACTCATCAATCCTCCACGCCAGGTGTGAGTGAGACAGAGAATGACTGGCTCATTCGTTGTCTCACTCACACTTGCCACAACGACGACAGTAGCGCTCTCGCTCTAACTAGCGGCTGACGCGCTAAGCTTGTCAGATACAAATAAAACTAGGCTGAATCTTTAATGTGGGCGTTGAGCTTCTTATAGGTTCATTGGTAGTACATTATGATAGTCAATAATACCCCATCTAGGTTTTTGTAGAAATTTTAACCGCCAACATTTCTTCTTCTTTGTTTATCTTCAATATTGTAACGTCCATCAACAACTTCTATCATTTAACCTTTACCGACAATTCCAACAGTTATCCTTTTCTCCGCCAGATGTCGACTCCGTACGGTATCTGTAGTCATACATAACTGAACCTTGTAATCCGACAACGATCAGCTGTTCTCTATCTACTCAGTTAAAATTTCGCCTTGTCATAAGTTTGTGTAAAGCGTCGGACATTAGACCGTTACTTTCAGACGCTGTTGAGTGTTCGTAATGTTGCCGAACTTTAAATAATTTGATCGGGGTAACGTGTGTCGCTGAAGAACATGAACTTCTAAACCTTTTGTTTTCGCATACCAGGTACAATATTTCAGCTTTACCTTAATAATTATAAAATATTACTTGTAAAACTTAATTAGGTTATTTCCACTTTTGCTTCATGTACAACTTCCTAACTCATTTTGTTCAATTTATTAGAGAAACCTATATATTTCTTTTACAACAGCCTAAACTTAAATGTAATTCTTACAGCCAAAATTTTAAATGTAAATCTTACAGCCTACAAAAAACTATAAAGCCGATATCATTTTTGTTATTGTTAAAGCCTAAAAATATTTCCACAAGCAAGCCTAAAGTGTTATGCATTAATTAACTATAACTGTGTAGTATGTCTACAGTGTAACAGATATTGAAAACTTTTAATAAGCTATAAGCAGAATATATGGCTGATATGTAACTAAACGTTAACATTTCTTTTATGTTACCATGTGGCTTACCTAACATGTACAGACAGTGTTATGCAACATTACGCATGTTATATTAACAATCACCATCTATGTAGCAATTTGCTATTTATGCTACAAAATTTAATAAATACAGCCAACTCAAAGAACTATCATTTTATGCTTATTTAAATAACTGCAAGTTTTCTAAAAAGGAAATTGTTATCTGTGTTATACAGTTAAACTGGTCCAAGTGCAGGAGATGTTTAATGCAATGAGATAACCTGCTACTACTACTATTAGAAAAGGCCTACCTTGCAACTGAAAAATGGAATACATAATCAAAATATTTTCTACTGAGTTTTAATTAGAAACAGAAGTTAATTTAAAAAATGAGAACTATCTGCATTTGTTCTTTTTTATGTTAAGTGTTAAATAGGCTGTATTTTTGAAAATAATTTTTGCACATGTGTACTATTTAGGATATGTTAGTGTTAAATAAATTGGGAGGAGCAAGCTAGCACATTTCGGACCTTAGCCCTTAAGGGCTGCATATTAGAAATTTTACATCTTTTATATATATATAGAGAGACGTCTCATAATAAATTTTGTCTATTTATTTAATTATATAATTACCTTTTAGAGTTGGCCAACGACAAATATATATTTTCTTAAAACAAATCCATGGTACTTCATGTAAACTTTGTAACTTGTAAATCTTTTGTATATTTTCTGTAATTATTATTAAAAGGGAGGGTTTTTGAATTTTATTTTTGGGAAGGGTTTTTAAATTAAATTTAATAAAATATATATGTTTTCTTTTTTAAATCTCAATCTTTTTTGTATTAAGGGCATGTTAATTATCTTTTTTTGTATTAAGGGCGTATAAACTTTTATTTAACTTGGTTAATAAACCTAAAATTATACCTATTTCTATGGTTTATTGAGGTAACCTTTAGGTATCCTGTGCATTGTAAGAGATAAGCTGAAATATTCCTACTTTTGGTGATATTTAATTTCTAAGGTAAGTCTTGAACAGTACCAATCTATGTGGCCCAGTATCGTTTCCGTTCCCTTAATTATTCTTTTTGTAAGATTGGTACAATATTTTGGCTTTAAGCAAAATGGGTGACCAATCGGTAGGTTTTGTACTTTTTCAATAAATTTTAACACTATTTTGAAAAAAGTGGTGTGAAACAGCTCGGGCTACTAGGTCTGAAAAGCGTAATACATCAGGAAATGTTAAAACGTAAAATAAAAATGCGCAAATATTTTCAATTTATAACATAAAAATAGACTTAGTTTAGACTATAAAGTAACAAGATTGATCCTAGACGTAGTCGCAGAAACTAAAGGGGATTTGCTACTGAAAATGGCAAAAAACATTTTGAAAATCTTTTTTCATATTTTTGTTATACAGGTCCTAATACATAAGTACACATGCAAAATGCAATAAAAGTAATTTTTTCTTTACATATACACCAGAAAAACTAAATTTAAACAACGCTGCGAAGGAGAAAAATCAGTCCAAACAAAAATTGCTGTCTGGTTGTATAACAGTTAAGTTTTGGCATACCTATATTTTTACATTATAATCAATAACCCTCTATCAAACAACCAGGCATAATATAAAGTAGAAACACATAAATAGCTTTATTTACCTAGACATTTTTCACTACATTCCACATTGAAGTGCACTTTTTCATTCAGTCGCCATTTCCCGAAATGTGAGAATTTCATGTTTTTAGTGACTAAATTCGACATTTCTCAAGAGCCACTTGAAGTGCATTATTAAAATGTTTACCACTTACTCTATACATCTTCAAGTAAATAATTAGGTACATAGGCCTATATGTTTGTAACTTTCATACTTCATAAATTAAAAAATAATTTGTAGTACAGTAAATACAAATTTAAAAAATGTAATGTTTAAAAGGCACTCCGAATGTCTATCTTCGACAATGTTAGAGCTATAATACACATAACTTAAGTTGTAATTAAGATTGAATCATAATTTCTTTTTAATTTTCTAAATTGTACCTTTTTCTAGTTCCGTACACAAGAAAAATAAAACAAAAACAAAAAGTTATGATTTAAAAAAAATACTTTTTTTTTAAATAATTTTATTATTATTATATAACTTTTTTATTTTTTAACATATTAAAAAAAATCCCGTGTTAGGAACTAGATAATTGTGTTATAGACATGTGGTAAAAATTTGGTAAAGATATCTTAGATAGTTTTCCAGATATGTGTATTATAAATAACAAAAACGTGATTTTCGGGAAACGAGCAAAACGTAAAAGCCAAAGTTTCAAAGTTTCATAAGTAGCCTACCTTTTGCTAATGGCCTCCTGGACAGTATGTGGGGTTGTCTGGGTCTTTTTCAGCACCATATATCGATATTTTATTATAATAATATTTTAAATTCTGTATTTACATTATTAAAAATTTTACCACTTACTGTATACATCTTCATTTAAATAATTAGGTAGATATATGTTTGCAACTTTTATACTTCATAAATTAAAACATAATTTGTAGTACAGTAAATAAAAATTAAAAAAAATTAATGTTAAGTTAGATAAAAAAAAACTATTTGAGGTGTATCAACATAATTCTACCTAAATTTGTAGTAGACTGTATTACCTTTAAGAAAAATAAAGAACCAGCAAAATCCATTAAGTACTTTTTGAATTATATAGCTTGAAAAATGCCTCGGCAAAATCATCGACATCCCAGTTTTAGTTTTTCCTTTGATAAAAGTCAAAAATTAAATTTTAAATTTTTTAATTTTTTTCCAGCATATACTGCACCAGGAAAAAATTTTCAAAACATTTTTACCATTAATACAACCATCTTTTTCAGTAGGAAATCCCGTTAACCAATTTAAAAAAAATCAATTAATTGTAAAGTTAATATTTCCCAGTTCAACAAGTACAAAGAGGCACACTTTGAAGTAGAACAATTATTATTGTCAGTAAATCATACCGCAGTGATCAAAGTTATCAATTTGTCTCGGAATCTGTGTAAACGGCCTCGCTTCACCTATAATCAGCACAGACTAGTAGCAGTAATGTCAGGGAGTCTCCGGTCACGACTTTGCCGGCAGTCGGTGAATGTGTCACGGCGACCACGATTTCACGTTACTTAGACGTAGGCGTAGTGCACTTGTATATCATTATCTCGATTTGCCGGCTTTTTATAGCTGAAGCAGAACGTAATATTTGTTATGGAATGCGTTCAGGTTGGAGTCGTGAGTCGAAGGTTGTTTTTCGAGTATCGCACCGGCTCGTAATTAAATTGAAAACCGCGAAGTGAGTTTTTCCCTGCGATCGAAGAGAAGCAGTCCATAGTCCGAGGCTGCAAGGTCGAAGTGCTAACTCGTAAAGCACCTAGTGAGTCGAAGCTGGAGGCTGAGGTACGAACAAATCCTATTAATATGTATTTATTTTTCTATTCACCACCTTCGTGCATGGGTAGACCAATTTCCAAATAGTTGCTTGAAACCCTAAAACATATAAACTTAATTTTGGAAATTCGTTCAACTCACGTCAACGGTTCAGCTAAGTCATTGAATTATTTACCTTTTGAACGGTTTAACCGATTGACTTAAATTTTTTACTATACTCATCGATGTAAAGACATATTTGTAAAAAATAATCAACTTGTTACAGTAATTCATTTAAATATGACGAACATTCCCTGATATTTAGTTTTACTATATATACCAGGTGTCTTAAAAGTCCCACCCGCTCCCTTTAATGTTTGTGTTTGTTAAAACAAACGAATATCCTTTGGGGAACGATACTAACTTAGCCGAAAGTATCTTTTGAAGCAATCGGAAATTTTGAGCGTCCCCTAAACATGGGGGATTTTGGGGCAACTCAAAATTTTTAAATGGGTGATACCTCATTTTAAAGATCTATTTAAGACTAGGAAAATTACACAGAGAAAATAAAAATCGGACGACCCAAAACAAAATGGCGGCCCTAAACGTGTTGAAATAAATCGACATAAAGTTGCTAATATCTCGAAAAGGAAGAGTTTTTAGAAAAAAATTTCAGGAGACAGAAAATGTTTATTTCAAAGTGCTTGACCTAAAATATTGCTTCCAAATCGAATTCGTAAATTTTAAGTCGACTCCTACATCTTAGAAATTTTTTTCTAAAAACTCTTCCTTTTCGAGATATTAGCAACTTTATGCCGATTTGTTTCAACACGTTTAGGGCCGCCATTTTGTTTTGGGTAGTCCGATTTGTATTTTTTTTATGTCATTTTCCTAGTCTTAAATAGACCTTTGAAATGAGCTATCACATGACCATACTTCCCATTTAAAAATTTTGAGTTGCCCCCAAAATCCCCCATTTTTAGGGGACACTCAAAATTTCCGATTGTTTCAAAAGATACTTTGGGCTAAGTTAGTATCGTTCCCCAAAGGATATTTGTTTGTTTTAACAAACACAAAAGTTAAAGGTGAGGGGTGGGACTTTTAAGACACCTGGTATATATTTTTTTTTTTGTAAAAAGTTGGAAAAAATGCGAGATAAAATAATAAAAGTGATAGTAATAAATTTAAAGTCTTATTAAATATCTTGTTTTGATATTACGGCAATCGTTCTCAATTCGAAGCCCTTGTAATGTGATCAAATACAATGACGTAGGTTGAAGTCTGGTGACCTGGGATCATCCAACTACCCTGACAAAAGTTCTTGTCATACAGATGTGGTCAAGTTCTATATTATAACCTAAACCTGTTTTGTCGCTTGGTGATAAGATTTAATTGTGAAGCAAATAGAAAAGATCACCTTTGCAGAGAATTCGCTGACGAGTCTATACAAGTATCTACGATATTTCAACCTAAAGCGGCCCGCACACGATCAGTTCAACTGCTCAGTTTATCTGTACAAATAAAACTGCACATTTGTGTGGTGAGTGGGCTACTTCAGTTTTCTCCTCAGTTCTCTCAAATTTTTCGTACAGTATAGTCACAGTACAAGCATCAATGAAATTCAGAAGTTGTTATTTTTTGGCCAGGTGGTGACAACAGTGGAGTAAATAATACAGCAAAAGCTGACGTGCGAGGATAGAATACACAAGACTGGGCAAACTGTTCGATTAACTGAGCCAACTGCACAGTTTTACCGGTGCAAGTAGAGTCTCTCGCGCAGGCGTAGAAAGTGCGGATAAAAATCTGCCAGAACTGCGCAGTTTCCTCAATTTAAGTTTATAGGCCTATGTTTTCGAGTTTAAACCAACAATCTTTGAAATAGATCTATTCACGACTGTGCTGAATAGGTGAAAAATGCTTCGCACGCCATTCTGCATATTGGGAGTATCTTCAATACACAATGCATTGCGTGCTTCACACGCCAAACCCCGTATTGGAAGTATCTTAAATACACAATGCATTGCGTGCTTCGCACGCCATCCTCGCGGTAGAATCCTCCACATGGCTTTGAACCGGGTTCTTTTATGGTATTTTACGTTTTGATCGATTTCGGGGGAACCAAGCAAGCTGTAAGGTCGCGTAAAAAAACAAAATGTGCAGAATAACATCCTACATTTATATTTAAAAAAAAAACTCTAGAAACAAATACATTCTCGTAGGAAAATTCTTACAAAATTGATACTTCCGGTCAAAAAATGTGCTTCCGGTTGTTGGAATTTTTTGGGTAAAGAACTCGTCCAAGCCACGTAGACAACCGACATATGCACCAAATTTGGACCAAATTGGACTAAAATGCGGCCGCTAGAGTGCGAACACTTATATACATAAATATATATGATTACCCCAAAACGTGTTCTGGAGACCATGATCTGTGCGCCGTTGGTACTCCCGACCTTAGGTCTCACCATAAGGGTCACTGCAATAGCTCATTTTTCCTATGGAAATTCGCTGAAAATCACTCATTATTTTTTATAACTCGCCTAAAGAAGTATAACTTAAAAAATGTGTGATAGTAAGTGGGTAAATTATTTTGGTACAAAGCAGGATTTCAGTTAAATCGAAGGTTCTGTAATGGGTTTGTTTTACTCCCTGTATATAAGCTAAATATC
>JAGFPH010000341.1:100262-129828 GCA_018207615.1 Philaenus spumarius
TCGAAATACTTTAATACCACCCTAAATATACTTGTTTTACTCCCTGTGTATAAGCTAAATATCCATTTCGAAATACTTTAATAACACCCTAAATATACTTGCTCTTTAAAGTAATAATTGTCTGAACTGGAAGGCAATTCAAGAAACACCGTTTCAAATGCAAGACAGATGGATTCCGCCAGTCTGGAGCACAGGTCTGGCCACTCAACATATGCGACAACTTAACCCTGTTAAATTGCAAAGTGAACAGTTGAAATCGAAGAACGAGACCGTAACGTTGCCGTGCCATTTCCTGGCATTTCGGTTGTCTGTCTGTCTGTCTGCGGCTATGCCATATGTTGGCAAACGATTGCAATCTGTTGCTCTACAGTGTCGGGCGTTGAAACCCACGGCGCTGAAGGTCATAATAACGATTCTAGTGCTCCGACTAAAACAAAAACGCACAAACGTATTCACCTACTTGTCGGGACAAGAGAAGAACCAACACTACCAATGTCCCAATTTTTAGTAAAACCATTAATAATTTTCCCTATAACGATATCAAATTTGTCCTTCATGTTTTTTTGAATTTGTAAAAATTAATTGTTGTTTTTTTATAGCTAGATGTTTGTATTATTTTCTTTGTTGTTTAGGATAGTCCCCAGAGACAGAATTTTTGACTGCAGAAACTATTGAACTGGTTTCAATAGAACTTCAGCTGATCAAACGCTAAAGGTTATAAAACGCCATACTACTAGGTGGTATGTACTTTTATATTACTCGGAAGTAGTTTGTTTATGGGGGCCAAATTAGCACGAAGCTAATCATCTGATATTAACAGAACCTTACAAAGTTAGATTGCCTTACAACTGAACTGGATCACTAGCTTTCTTTATATCAATCTGTGTTTAGACTTTTTGCGTTTGTGAAAAACTGATAAATTTTTTTTTCGCATTTAGGTTAAAGTTTGGAGTTATTTTGAAGCATGAAAATCACATAAACCTATTTTATCCAAACATAGATTTGTAATAGTAAGGACTTCATCACGTTCAACATTAAAATGGTTAAAAACTGTCAAGTGGATTTTTTTTTAAAATTAACTGCTTTTGGGAAATATAACATCAATAACTAAATCAAATATCATATACATCAAATATCATCACTATAACACCAATAAATGGATACAATTTTAAACAGTAGTATTAAAATTTAAAAAATTAAATCGATAAACTGCAAACTAACAGAAAAAAAAGTTTGTAAAATTTGGTAATCGTATTTTCAATTATTTGTTCTGACGTTAATTTTGTTGTTAGGACGAAAAAATGTCAGACATTGGAAATCGTATCACTTGAAACATGTTTCTGTGGTATTTTATTATTATTGTCTCACCCCAATTAACAAGTCCACAAAGCGTTTCCATTTAGTTCAGTCTATTTATACTTCAATCTACTATTTGTGCAAAAGTACTTTCTAATCTAAATTGTTTTTATAAGTAAGTCTATTAATTTAGGCAACAATCATTTAATTTATGTATTGCTTTAAAAAAATTAAATTACATTTCAACTTTCCTCCTTTTTTTTAGTTATCTTTTAAGAATGAAAAATAATAGCTAACTTAGAATAACAAGAACATTACAATAACTACACCAGAATGTAAAATAATAATAATAATAATAAATAATATAAATAGAAAATAACCAGATCTTTAAAGAAAGAAAATACTTAGCCTAGAGAAAAATTCAATACACTCCTAAGGTTATCTGCTTGTTTATGGGTTCCACTACAGTGAATAAAAATAATAAAATTGATTACAGAATTCACTGAGGTTACAAACGCAATACATACAAATTCCCACTACTTAATGCAAATTTTAGACACTTTTTTCAAACTCAAATTAAATTACTATTTTTTAATAATCGAATACCTACCTTGAGTGCAGAATCATTGTAAACAAACATGCCACTTCATAAAACTCACACGTACAGATTCCAAATATATCACATTCACACAGAAATACATATAGGCTATATAATGTACAAAATACTTATATTCACATACAACTTGAGCAAAACTCTATAACCTTCAGAAAACAATAATTAATTTATCCTAACAAATTGAAAATGAAATATTGTATAGCCTTAATATCCACTTCAGTTGGTATTACGATAGTCAAAATAAAATGACACTCAAATTAAAATAGTATTAACAATAGATTCTGAAAATGTATCGATCCTACAAGACGGTTACTATTTCTACGGGAAATACAATAAATCTTATACCTTCTTTGCAAACGCGTAACAAATGTCTTACACCTCTAATAAAAGTTCTTGGGCTCTTCAAGCACTTGAAGTAATTTGTTACACAACCGAAGAGCCAAAAACTTTAAAGTTTTGGTAGGTTTTGGCACTCGGTGATTGTTTTTCCTAAGCCTTTTCCTATAATTGCCACCAGAGCATGGAATTTATCAATTCATTAAATTTTGTTCAGTCAAATTACATTTTATTGTTTTTCGAAATGATAATTTCTAAAAAAATCATTTGGAACCTTAGGTTTTTATAAGACTAAAATATAATATCGAAAAATTGGAAACCTGTTCGATTCGAAATAATATCGAACATGTTAAGGATTCCTGTACCTTTTTTTTGTAAACCGCAAAATCAGCAGTGAAACGAACTATGAAGTTGTATTCATGGTTATTGATTGCCTTACCGGACTGCTTATTTTGTACTATGTTTAACTCCAATCAAAGTCTAGCTAGCACATTGCACTGATAAGAAAATTGGTGTTGAGTTAAAAACGTACCCGGACACACATGAGTTACAGCTCGCGTAGTTTTTTTCAATTGACTTAAATGTCCAAAGTGTTGTGAATGTGATGTGTATAATATGTTCTCATTTAACCAATTGACGCAAAATGAATGCAAGAAATAAAGTACAAATATATAGGTTTGATAATGCCTGATAAAGAATCGAAACGGCGTAACCAATAAGAAAATAAAAGAAAAAAGGACTGTGAACTGTAAGTATAAAACTAAGTTAAATATAGTTTGAAGTTAGTACTGATCTTGAAGCTGAGTAGGGACTTAACTATGTGTAACACTTTCTTACGTAAGTTTAAATAATAAAACATAGCAAACTCAAACGACTTTAATTAAACTAATGACATCTTGTAAAACAGTTTAACAAATCTGTCGAACAATGAAAGATTATAAACTCAACAAATCTAATCTTAAACAAACATTACCAGTAGACCTTGAAGGTACATTGACCTCTGGATCACTAGGTTGACTCTACGCAAAGCTCCAACTGCAGATAAACGTTACTTGCTATCAAATTGAATCTAGTAGAATCGAATCCTTTCTATAACTCGCATAGACACACCTGATACTAGAACTGTCTAGGACGGGTTTCTTCATTGACTAGACTCTCGCGTTCAATGACTATAAGTAGTTGGCATGCAATTGAACCGGTTCTTATCGTCCTTGTCCCAGTCTGCCTTCAGTGTCAGGGTTATGCGAGATGTAACACTCGCCTAGATAATGCTATTGTATGAAGCGCACGTTTTTATGGGACGAGTGTCTTTCGCACCGACCGAGTAGGCTGTTCATATCTTCGTCACATAACAAATAATGGCGTAATAATTTTCGCACGTTTGAGAATTTATCAGAGTCGCGGATTTTTGCAGTTAGTTTTCATATTTCCACTAGGATAGGAAGACACCTGCTTACTCCCCCGCTGGTTTCACTAGCCAATAAAATTTGATTATTTGCAACGAAGGACTACTTTTGGTCTTTCATTGTAGGTAATATACAGCGTACAGTCGTTCCTACTTTGCACTTGGAGTTTAGATAAAAACCAGGGAATGGCAACAGCGCTGTTCTAGTGGAGCGTAAGTGATGTTTTTCCAAGAAACGTTTAGTAGCATCTGTGTATAAAAATTGCAACACTTTCTTTATTTTGATTTATAATTTTACTAGCTGGCCCGACCCGGCTTTGCACGGATAGACAAATAAAAGTTAAATGTATATTAACAAAAAATATATTATATCAATAAATATATTACACTATGTATTTCTTATGGGGATTTTTAATAACTTTGACCCCCCCAAACCTCCCCTAAAATTTCGATTTTTTTAAACTCTTTCTTAGCGAGTACCTAGGGCCCTAGAGGAAGCTACATACCAAATTTCATTCCAATCCGTTCAATGGTTTTTTGTAGTAACTTTGACCCCCAAACCTCCCCTAAAATTTCGAATTTTTTTAAAAACTTTCTTAGCGAGCACCTATGGCCCTAGGGGAAGCTTCATACCAAATTTCATTCCAATCCGTCCGGTAGTTTTAGAGAAATCGTGATTTTGTAACTTTGACACCTCCCCAAACCCCCCTAAAATTTCGAATTTTTTTAAACCCTTTCTTAGTGAGCATCTATGGCCCTAGAGGAAGCTACATACCAAATTTTATTCCAATCCGTTCGGTAGGTTTTGATAAATCGTGATTTAGTAACTTTGACCCCCCCAAAACCCCCCCTAAAATTTCGAATTTTCGGAAACCCTTTCTTAGTGAGCGTCTAGAGCCTATAAAGAGTATTATTGCCAAATTTTATGTTTTTAGGCTTCGTGGTTTTGGAGAAACTGTGATGAGTCGATGAGTCTGAGTGGTATTTGGCTTTTATAAGTATAGATTAATAGCATTATGCTGAGGAAAGTGTTTGAACAAGTTCGCTACTGAGCGTCGCATATATGCGTCGCTCGGTTCATCGCCATAGACTATAGTGAAACTAATAAACAATACACATAGACTGGGACAAACAGTTGTGAAATTCGTCACAGACCATGAGAACGATTTCGTTCAAATGAGTTAATACCCTTTTTTATAACCTAAAAGGTATGTCAAGCAATACCTTTTCTTTTTTTTTACTGTCTTCAGCATTGTTTAAGTCGTCGCATTCAAAGGCGGAAAACAGAACTCCCAGGAATTATTACGCCAGAAGGGGGGTAATTTTCCTGAGAACTTCACGTCTTCACGTTCCCATGTAACAAATCATAAGCGGAATCCAAACTATACAATTCCTAGCTCTTATCATTGTATTTGGATAACCTAATAGAACTCCGATCCATTGCAATATTTCGTTCAACTGGAAATTCGACGATAGTGGCGCTATCTATTGGGGAAACGACGGAAGCTGTGTGAAACACTAATGCTACCAATGATTTCTCCCTAGCGCTACCTCTCGGCGCGATCATGCACTATTTTCCCGACAATCTTTTTTTCGGCACACAGACCTCGTATGCATGCATGATCTATTTTATTATTCAGGATCTATGCGCTTATAAACGTCAAAGTTGCTAAGCAAGCTCGACATAGCGCGGTAGACCTTCCTACATACTTATACTAATAAATCATTTTTTTTAAATTTACTAGTACTTCAAAATTAGCTAATAAATAACAAAATAATATTGCCTCAAATATGCGACGTCAGTCTATTTCAATTAGTCCAGACGTCGCACGTTTGTGGCAGTCTGTGTATAGAAACCGGTCGTCGCATATATGCGACGCTAGTCTATGCGTACTAAAAGTGTTACAATGATGGTAGCTATCGTGTTAAATTGGTATATTTGTGATGAAGTTACGAAAATATACCAGTAATAAAAACTTTCTGTTAAAATATTTTTACTATACTTGCGATGAGGTACAATTATAGTATTGTGTCCAATATTTGGTAGCGATTATTTTCCAGAAGGTATTCATAAGGTAGTAATAATTAAATGTGCGAGTGTGTAGGTGTCCTAGAAACTGTTTTAGTGTGTGTTGCACAGATTTTGTATGTAGGATAAATTTGTTGGAGTACGAGTGTGTGTTTGGGAGCATAACTAGTTTTTGTGTTTGGTATGAGATTAATGTGTCTTTGAATATTGAAATCATTATTTAATATACAAGGTGACACAAAAGTCGCTTGACAGTCGGTAAAAAAATTATATAAAAACAAATTGACAGCAGAAAGTAGTACAACAGTTTTAGCACGTGGTGTCTTCTAAAACGACATCACTGATGTGATGTAGAGACAGAAATGACCATAACGAGTCAGTGTATTATAAAAGTTTATTATATTCGCCAAGAAGTATAATATAGTTTCACCCTATTTGGTACGATTGTGCCGATTCTTGGTACGCTTTGGCTAGGTAGTTGCATTAGCTGCACACTCAGCCGTTCTAAAAATAAGCTTACTTGAAGTACAATATTTCTAGTATTTACAATCGGATAAAACGGTTAACCGAGTGTGCAGGTTTATAAGTTAAAAACATAGAACTTCAATGTTTAAAACATAGAATGTAAAAATGTGATCAATCCATCATATGGAAACTAGTTTTAAAACCAAAATTGCTGTGCGATTGAAATTATTCTTACTGGAATTTTTTCCTACCCTCAGAAAGTAGGTAGGTTTTTAGACACTTTCAGTGCGATTAATTAACATGTAACAGAACAGTGTATACATTATAATTGAATCCTGGGAAAAAATGATTTTTTGTTCTTGTGTGCATAGTAAGAATCGTTTCTTGAAAATTGTCACTTTCACCCCACCTGGCTGGGGTTGCCATTTTAATTGTGTTTTAATAAAACTCCCCGAATCTGTAATACCGTAGATATTTAGTATTCTTTGAAGATTCATTGTGCTTGTTTTTATGTCCGATACAATAAGTTGAATGTAATCCAATTTATCGTTTCCTCATTGTGTGTTGACATTTTACAGCGCTTATATTTAATTACTAATGTAATTGATGCTTATATTTATAATAGGAAATAAATGGAAAAAAGTCCGTCTCCCAATGTTTAAACACTTTATTTTCGTAATTTATTACCGTTCTGTTCATTTAGATGTTTTAATTGCATAAGTATTTTTCGCAAAAACTTTGAAACCGTTCACGACTTTCCTCATTAAAAGTCAAACAAAATGCTAATTAAAATACCTATAATCCAATTATTATTTAAAGGAACCAAGCAAGAGTTTCCACGCAATAAATACGAAATCACTGAAAACATGCATAGAACCAAACATAGCAATAACGTTCGAAGTCCCGGATGCTTCAATTCGAAGTTCAACGACCACCTCGACATCTTTATCGCCTTTAGTCTTCTGTCAGCTTAATTTGCAAGACCAGCAATGGCGGCTACAACAATTTAAGGTAATTTAACTTCCTTTTGATTAGAATGTCGGACGGACAGACATCACCGACAGTACGGTATACTGATTAGACGACGATAAACGTTAAGGGAAGCTCCGACTGCCATCCAACCTGTTTGCGGAGTGGC
The DNA here is from genome assembly GCA_018207615.1 of Philaenus spumarius. Lineage (NCBI taxonomy): Eukaryota > Metazoa > Arthropoda > Insecta > Hemiptera > Aphrophoridae > Philaenus > Philaenus spumarius. The sequence continues at coordinate 107,548 of JAGFPH010000341.1, forward strand.
AATAAAGTCAATGTGTTTATTATCGATGCATCGCTTTGACTGGATGACCCGGCGTCGCCTCGTATTGGCAACATGTAGATTTTATGTATTCAAAGTATTTATTGTTAAAAACAAGTGAATTCGTTGTTATTGAGTTCAAGACATGCAAATTTTTAATAATAAAAATAGCTTAATTTAAAAAAAATGTCTTACATTTAATAGTTTGTTTTAAACTCTTTTTTACACTGGGAAGAACTCCGATTGTAATGAAATTGGTCACAGTCAAAGGCCTTGAGGTTGTCCGGTGAGAAGCGGGTCGGACAGACAATGGTGGATTGAAGACATAAGTTTCAGCGTCTGCTATATAATCTCCCTCTCACAGTTGACCTACCGGGAGTACCGTCGAATATAAAGCGAAAGAATTTCGAGTAAATACAATTTTTGAAGGTTGACTAGTAGCGCCATAGTCGGATGCAATCGCAAGCCACGAGATCGTAGGAACATGCGTTCGTAATATTGTGTTTCGGATTCTATTTATAAATAATTTATAAATTATTAATATTCAGGGAAACAACTTTAAATTATTAAGAAGGCTTTATATTTTTTACGTGTAAACTTAAAGCAAGGAAATTATTGTTTGAAAATCACTCGAAAAAGCATTAAAAATAATAAATTTTCACTAAATTAAACTTTTTATTAAACCTCATAACAATAATTGGTTACTGCTATGGTTTTAAAACTGAACAAATTTAGCAAAACATTGTTTGTTTCTTTTTCGTTCAAAACAGTTACAAACTTTTTACGTTATCAAATCTGAGCCAATACTTTTAGTTTCTTAAAATGTTTATTTTAAATGTAGCAATAGCTATAGACAAGTCTTGCCCATCTGTGTCGGTTGTGAAAAAACGAATAAACGACCTTAGAGCCCTTTCGGTTAGTTGCTTTTTTATCAATTTGTACACTTAATACAAAATATGCAGTTTTTGTCTTTAAAGACATTTTTGTCCTTTACTTATCTTGAATTTCATATACAAAATTAATCACTGTTTTATTGCAAGGCGAATACTGCTTTGTTATCCAAGTGATGTTTGCATCTGGTTGGGGGAAATACTCTACAACATTTTACCTATGCAACCTCATAGACCCTCCTCGAATACATTTCCGTAGGTTTGTTAAATTTCTTGGGATTTGCAAATTGGCTATAACTTGCGACTTGGTCAGTAAAATATAAGGCATTAAACATATGTTTATTGGAATATGCATTGACGCAGACATACTCCCTGTTGAAGACCCAAATATAAAATGACAGCCATCAGGGTCAACAGTTTCCAGTTTTGGAGCTGGGAGCGTTCTTAGTGACAGATATTCTGTACTTTAATTCCAGCTGCAACCTGCAGATTAATCGCAATAACCACTTCCTTGAACTTGTTGCCTCTGGTATTTAATGGGTAACACCCACACGGACTCTTTAAAACAGGTCTGCCCGTTGATTACAACAAGTGCGATTTATCAGAAGTAATCCCTCTCGATTTGGTTATTGGAAGGACTCCACTTAACCTATATGTTGTGTTAACCGCAAAACCTTTACGTTGCGTTTTGAAACCAACTTACCATTTATTTTGAAGATATAGGCAATAATATACGTAATAATTGTAGGATGTAATAGAAAATATAAATCCAGCCTATAGTACAAATAAAAATAAATTTGTAGATAAAACCTGTCGAACAAGATGCAAATCTAGGATACAACTTACGTTACAAACCTACCGTACAAAATACAAACCTAGGATACAACTTACGTTACAAACCTATCGTACAAGGTACAAACTTAGGATACAACTTACGTTACAAACCTATCGTACAAGGTACAAACTTAGGATACAAGTTATGTTACAAACCTATCGTACAAGGTACAAACCTAGGATACAACTTACGTTACAAACCTATCGTACAAGATGTAAACCTAGGATACAACTTACGTTACAAATTTATCGTACAAGATCAACGTAAAAATGAAACGTTTAACTTCCGTTACAATTTTAGCATATAATTTTAAGTCACAAATCTAACTTACAATAAATTTAAGTCTCAAATCTCAGGTACAATTTATAATGCAAATTTAGCCTACTAAAATTTACATTAAAAATATAGCCTGTTATTTAAATCACAAATCTAACGTACAATTTACGTTACAAATATAGCCTACAATTTAAGCTTCAAATTTATCTTAAATTTTATGTTAAAAATATAACATATAATTTACATTAATAATCATCTAACGTTCAATTCTTCTCATAAATTACTCTTTAATTTAAGTCGGAAATATAACTTCCAAATTACGTGACAAATATAGCCTACAATTTAAATCACAAATATATCTTACATTTTAAGTCTCAAATCTTATTTACAAGAATTTAAGTTGTAAATTAGCCTACGAATTGCGTTAGAAATCGAATCTACTAGAGGAGTTTCTAAACTGCCCCAAAATGTATAGTAGAAACACACCAATCAATTTTATCTTTGGTAATTAGCAAATTCCAATATATTCACTACAGAATTTTACAGTAGGAATGAGTTCTTATACAAATAAGGTTTATATTTCTAACCTAACAAAGATAAGTGAACTTTTCCATCTAGTAAACCAATTTGATCTGTAATTTATAAATTCAGGGTAAATCGAGTAAGATATTTTCCAGGGATACAACGCGAGGTCTTGAGTACAATTTTCACCACAAACAACGACATCCTCTACATTAGTTCCTGCGTTAGAACAACAATGAAATAAATATAAACAATGTTACTGTTTCAACACCTGCATCAAATTAAAAACAATTGCTATGCATTCCATCATCGCCATCGCCCATAGAGCACGTTAGCAAGGGTAAGGGGTTGATATAAAGGGGGTAGTTTCCTGTAACGGTTGTACACACCACACTAGCACCAGATGGTCTAAACACCCCCAACCCGAGGCGGAAGTCACGCTCGCTAACCACTTTAATTGGTTTAGTACGCGCCAAAATTATTCTTTAATCACACTGGGCTTTTATCTCTATAGTCCGTTTTGTGAAAAACGTACCTTAGATAGGTTTATAGTTGAATATCACCTAGCAGCGTGTGTTGTTATTGTTTGTTGAGGAAACGAGCTATATTATATTTTAGATCACTCAGTTAAAAGGTTTAATTTTATTATTATTACAAAAATAATGTCTTTATTTATTATTTTAACAATTGAATGATTGCATGCTGTTATAGCAGAGATACTCCTCGTCTGATGCCTGTTGGAGGATTTTTCAGAACAAATTTTAAAATAAACTAGATAGTTTAAAAAAATATTAAACCGTATGACATAAATTACGTTAATAAAATCAAAACTCCATAAGGTTTATTCATTTCGATTAAAATTTACGTAATTTTCAAAACAAATTTAAATAAAAAACGTTTGTGTTTCCACAATAAAAACAGTTATAAATGATTAAATACAGAACTTAGTAACACAAATTTAATGCAAACCGAAAAATTACTAATTTCTTTCTAAACAAACAATACATGTATTACAATTTTTGTAAAATTGCTGAAGATGTAAAACTGTTCAGTTAAATTCATGAAATTCATTTTTAAATGTTAATGTTATTTAAGAATTATTACAACGTAGCTTCAGGTAAAACAGAAAGTCCTTCTTTACTATACAGTTCCTAGAATTGTTTTGTACCAGCTGATTATAAAAATAGAAGTCTATTTCTATTACATATCTTACCCAAGGTATTGTTTAAGACTTTTGTGTTGTGCTAATTACAAAAAAAAAAGTTTTAATTATTTTTCAAAAAGAATTTTTAAACAAAGGATTCATTATTCAAAACAATACAAATTGTACTACAAACACAAACGATGTTAAAAATTAGAAAATAGGCCTATGAAATTTAATGTTCTTATTTGTATACATATATTTATGTATTAGCGAAAAATGTTTATAGACTTTGAATTTTTAAGTGCTTCTTGTTGTTAGTGTGTAATTTTATCTAAAACGAACATACTTGTGTCATAAAAAGTACACACTATAAACTATATAAATATTCCCTTTACAACTATTAATCCTTGAATTGTTCTTAATAGTATTTAAAAATTCAGATCCATTACTTGATTAAGTGCATAACAAGCTACTATGGTTTTTATGAGGAAATGTCAGCGTTTTCAATACTATGAGGTTTTATCAAATTTGATCTACGCAGTCACGTTAGTAAGGTTTAATTTAATAATATTTATCACCTTTCAACTATTCGTTGAACGTTTATTTCAAGGAGTAATTATATTTTAAACGAATTTTAATGAATCTGCTTGCGGAAAACTTTGTAAGTGCCAGCCAATACGTGTTTCTTTTACATTTGTACAAACAATCCAATAATAAAGCTAATAAAGCAAGGGCGTCCATAGGATATTTTCTAAGGGGGCTAGACCGGGGTATGGGATGAAAGAGTACTCTCCCTTTCTTCGCCAAAATGGGGAAATCTTTTACCCTCCGGAAAACTTTTGAAAATTTGGGAAGTCAATTTGGCTGTTTAGGTTGAATACTATATAACCTCACCGAGTCTGTACCTTTCCCCAGTCAATGAATACACAAAGATACACCTCACCTTGAGGCCTCACTAAGTAGTGCCCCAGCAGATCATGTTTGAACCGTTGTAAAAAATAAAGTAAGTATATGTAAAATGAAAAGGTATTTAACGTAAAAAATATTCTAATGTTAAACCATTTCTACTTAATACTAACTTTAAGTAGAAATCATTCTTCTAAAATGATTCTCGTAAAAGCAAAATACTCGACTATTAATATTATCAAGTAGGGGAGACCTCTGTTTGCTCCGCACGTCAACCTCTTTACACATAGTTGTGGCGTTTTCTTTATAATAATGGTGTGATAATAACCTCAAAACTAAGATGGTATATAATGTTAAATGTCCAAATCAAATTATTTCGTATATTTTATAATAACAGCAGTTATATAAAGTTTTAAAAAACCAGCAAGACTACATACACTTTAACAAAAACCTAACCTAAATGATAGAAATACAAATAATTGTTTCAATTTTTGAAATCAGCTGTTAATGGAAATATTAGAACAAACAGCTGATTACTGTATCAACAGTAAACATAATATTTATTTAGTATAGCGGTCCCAATGCGTAAAATATTTAGTATAGTTTCTGTTGTTTTTATGTCTAAAAAAAGACGTAAAAACATGCTTGTATTCGAATGTAATTTTGTGTCAAAATTTCAAAGCAATCAGTGAAGAACTTTCGGAGATTTTCAAAAAACGAATATTTATCTTTTTATTTATATAGATATACATTTTTTCTTTTTACTAGCAGCTAGATTGAGGCTGAGCCTATGAGCTGAAGAGATAGGTACTATTTTTGCTCATGACAAACCAGTCGGGCTACTCATAAAGTGAACCAGTAAACAGGGATGATTAGGTGTCTATTTCTATTTCTATCTTTACAAGGGTAAAACAGCTCGATCAAGAGTTCAAACTTTCTGATTCCTAGTAATTATGTAGTAAACTTCTTAAGGATTTGAACGAAAACCAGTAGTATCATTATTTTATAACAACTCATAATGTACAGGCTCTGGCGCTCTGGCTAAATATCGTGATGATTTAGTAAATTTCAAATTATTCACAGCTGTTTTGTGCGCAATTGCTGTCAATATAAAAAGTCACAACTTATCTAAGTAAATACAAATATGGAGACAGAGATAGCGAGGCAATCCAGTGAGCAGAATAGCGTGCAAAAACAACAAAATGTGATATTTTCGAAAAAAAAACTAAGTTTTAAAATTGAAATTTGTTTATAATATTTTGTCACATACGATGTCACGTTTTAAGTGAAAAATGAAGTTAGTGATGAATGGTTAGAATTACTGGATAATTTAACCCTAGAGTAGTGTCATGCTTTTTGCAACACTATTGGTGTCATAGGTCTGTGAGACAGATTTACATGTTTTTTAAAATTAATTCTGTAAATATCACCAAACTTTAATAAAATTACATATATCGTAAATATTGTTCTTCTCCTACATTTTCAGATAGGCTATATGACGGAGATACATTGACAATTATGATTTAAAATTCAAACACTTTTACTTTACAAATTTCAAAACTAATGCTACTATTTAATTTTTTTTATGTGGAAAAAGAGTAAACTTGGCAAAAAAGTAGTTATGAAGACAAGAGTCACATCTGTAACCCAAATTATAATTAAAAAAATGTATACAATTGTTTCGCATGGACACTTTTTAAAAATTCTTAAAATTTGTGTGTGGTGTCTTCGGTGTAGGAGTCCGATTTGTTTAATTTATCATATATAACATAATCTGAAAATCACGAGCAGACAGCATCAGGCAGACTGACAAGAAATAGGAAGGTACTGAACTACTCAGTCCTCCCTCTCTAGTGAGTGACACGGTAACAAAAAGTGAATTGGACTCTCAGACCGAAGACACTACTGTAGGGTTAAGGAACTGAAGTGAATATTTGTTCGAAATATCATACGATTAAAAATCTAGGAAAGGTGTGCGTTCTACACACCACTTCTGTATTTGTAAATAGCTTACTATTTAGATTTGGTGTAAGGTGTGAACATGACATCTGTGTCGTTCAGGAAGCAGTAGCCCGTAATAACGTAATAATATAACGCATTTTGTTTCCACAAAATTCCCACGTACGCGTTTCCCCTCACGCAATCACCTTCGACCAAAACAATGGATCTATAAAGATAAAAGAATGAGATAAAAGGATCTCCATAGTAGCAGGTTGGGAATATAAACTAGGCCTATTATTAACGTTGGCTACTTTGAATAGATCTGTGTTTTAAGTGCATCCAAGTGGCTACTTAACTGAGATGGACGGGCCTGGGTGTGCATAATGAAAAGTTTCGGTAGAACACGTGTTTTAAATTTGTTAAAGCGGTTGAAATACTTTACAGTGTTTTCCGATTAGTTTGTAACCGAATTTAGGTCAGAAGTTTCAAAATCAGTTATTCGCTTCGCTTCCAAAGCCGGCGAAGTCAATGCAAACAGATTATTGTGTAGTCTGATATTTTCATAGAAATTGAGATCGTGCTAATGTAAGGCAGAGATCAAAACAGACACTTTTAACCCCAAAAATTCGAATTGTAATTTCACCATTAATATTTAAATAAACAATAGTCAACATTTCAAACACATTTTGATATTACCAACTAAATGACAGATTTTTTACTTGTAATAGAGTAAGTCTTTTGTTTGATTTTAACTAATATAAAAAAAATTACTTGATTCTAAGTTTGCCAAATTTTTTGCAAATACATGTTTTGGTTTTTGTAGACATAACCTAAAATTAAGTTTTAGGTCCAAACCAGCTGCTTAATTTATTACATGTAACGACAGTTTGAATTGAATTATATTGCAGTAAGCATTTTCGTTGATTTTTGTTTGCGTTTGCTTTTAGTTTGTTAATTTCACCTAAATAAGCTGTTGGTTGTGAATAATAATAAACTGATTATAAATTTGCTAAGTTGGTTGATATGGCAATCAATGTAAACAAACATGTGTTTCTAAGCTTTTGGTCCGAACAGCTGTTTTATCTGTTATAGGGCTGGGTGTGAACTCCTGAATTTCCAATATTTTACGCTTCAAAATGAATATTTCGCAAAATCCTTTTTTAGTGTGCTTTTATGACCCATAATAATATACCTTTATATTTCCGTATTTGTATCTTAAGGCTCTTCTATACCTTGAAAAAACTCCCGAGTGTACAGTATGATTTCAATACAAAAGGTCTGACTGAAGCCGCAAAATCGTTGAAACATGCATTCGTAATAACGTCTTTCGGATTCTATTCATAAATTAATAATCTTGGAAACTACTTTAAGTTTTAAAGAAGGCTTTATATTTGTTACATGTTAGCTTAAAATATGGAAATTATTGCTTAAAACTACAAAAAAATGCGTTAAAAATCATCGATTTTGATTAAAAGGAGTTGCCGTCGATTTATTTCAATTATTATGAGGTATAAGACAAAAGCACAAAGCCTTTAAGAACAATTTAAGATGTTTCACAACGTTTTAGGTTGAAAAACGGCATCCGAAACACGTTAGTACGAGGTGCATATTTTTGCTGTTTTACGCAAGGTCTAGAAGACCCTTAAGTAGTTTTGGCTTCAAGTTAATTATATGTTAGTCATTCAGTGAGGACAAAGCCACTTAGATAAGAGTTGTTCCATCTAACGTCTATTTTTCTATTCAGCCTATTTCTGTATCTTTGGTGTCTTGACTAATTACAAAATAATTTCCTACAGTCCAATTTTTTCTCAGAAAACTTAAAAAACATTAGATCTTTCTTTAACTATTTGGTAAGTTAGTCGATTTTACAGCGAAGTTTTTCTAAAACTAGGTTGGTCGACAATTATTTCTAACCCTCTTAAGAAAGGCATTGCAACCATACTAAGTTAATTAAAATCAGCTCATTAGAACTCTAGAAATGGGCGTTACAACATCATTATAAAGACCCATAAAGTTGTATACTATAAAATACTGTAGTTTTGATAGTAATTATCATAGCAACGAAACATCATATTATATCAGTAGCTAATTTCAGATGACTTTTACACAACATCTAAAATATATACTGTTTTGGTGTTGGTAGGATAAAAATAAAACATCCATACTTAATTTTAAAGGTTAGACCAGACAGTTAGTGAAAGTTATGTATAAAAACTAACAGTTATCTCATAAAATATAGGCCGTGTTAATTATTTCGTTCACAATCTGATGGGTGTTGGCGTGCAAAGCACGTATTAGTCTGTCTTAGTTTAGAATATCTGGCGGTAAAAAGAGCAACACATTCTGTGGTAGGATAGATTAAGGGAAACTTAAGCACCTTTAGTTTTTTCGTTTAAAACAGTTTATATTCACCCGTAAGAATTGTCTGCACATCTGGATTGTTAATGGGTTTCATTTCACACTGGAATCTGTATACAGTATATGTAAAGAGGAAATAGTTAATCGTGTATCTAGGGGGCAAAGTTGAGTTTTGTCGCACGAGATGTTTGCTGCAAACGGATTAAAGTTGAACTGTAAAAAAACAAAAATTATTAAATTCCAAACCCATCAGAGTAGGCAACCAATAGAATTAAATTTTGACTTTGATGGAGAAAATCATACTTCTGTACAGAATACAAAATTTTTAGGGCTACATATTGACGATAATTTAAGCTGGAAAACATATTTAAACATACTCAAAAAAAAAAACTTAATGCAGCATGTTTTCAAATGTCAATATTAAGGAGTATAGTAGATCAAAAAACTAAATTAATGATTTATCATGGTAGCTTTTGTTCAGTAATGCGATATGGTGTATTACTGTGGGTCTGTGCAGTGGGTGTTGATTCCATTTTTAAAATGCAAAAAAAATATATCCGCTGTATGACTTTTTCTAAGAAAACTCATTCTTGCAAACCTCTATTTAAGAGGTTAGGAATATTGACACTTCCCTCACTGTATATTCTTGAGACAATAATGTTTATTAGGGTGAATTACATTACGGGTTGCAATAACGAAAAGAAGCATCAATATAACACTAGGGCAAAAAATAATTTCGTGTTGCCTCGGTATCGCTTAAATATAGCTTCAAGGACTTCTGATTTTGTGGGGAGAAAATTCTTAAATAATCTTCTATTGTGTATTAAAGAAATTGAAAATTCATTAGTATTTGAGAGGGCATTGAAAGCATTTCTGTTAAAAAAGGCTTATTATAGTATTCAGGAGTATTTAGATGATGACTTGGGTAATTTTAATGATTTATAAAATGTTGATATGTATTTGATGTTGTATGTATGAGAACTTTTATAATAATCTTCTGTTTATGTTTTAAAAAATGTATAGTTGTAATTGTGATTTTAATCATAGGATTATGAAATTTATGTATGGTGTTATTGCACTGTGTATTATTGTGTTTGTGTTTTGTTATTATGGCTTATGTTGAGGACAATGTCACCAGTTTTATAGCTCTTGCTATATGTAAAATGTTATGTGACAATAAATAAATAAATAAATAAAAATAAACATTTAACGCCTGAGGCGTAGCCGAGAGCGTTAAAGTTTATTGAGGGGGACTAAGTAAACTTTGAACCCGTCATACACACAACATTTTTCCTACACCTATATTTTAAATTAGTGTTTTAGTTTTTAAAAAGATCGGTTTTACAGAGGTCAGTCCCACAACAATCACCATTTTCAGAATGCCTACATCACAGTTTGGTAAACAAAAAATATTTTATGATAATTTCCTGTTGGGTATAGTTTGAAAATGTTTGTTTGTCCTGTTGGGTTTTATTTTAAATCATCAAAATCTTTTTTTATGTGTAGTTTTCAATATATTTTCAAAAAGTTCTTCTAAAAATCCAGTTTCGTGTTGCACACTCATTATCTTCTGTTTAAATAATCGAAGAAAAGAGACAATATCATACGTAGAATAGTTTTCATCTGTGGTTAAATGTAGATCTCTCTTTGAAACAAAAAGCCGTCTCACATCATCGCAACCCTTTCACTCGATTCAAATCTAAGCGCTGTTAGCCCTTTATCTGTTGCTGTAAAAAAAGTTTTCCCTCCGAAATGTTGCCACGTCAAGTATTAATTAAGGCGTATCTGTGCGTTGGTTGGATAAATAGGTAATTAGAAGGCACGCACTCGAACCACTGATTTGTGGCGGGGTAAGGGGAGACCATCTGTCAGTCCTCTTGGCCGACACATGCAAAGCGAACTGTTAGAACACGATACTGTGCTACTGGAGTATTTCGTGTTCGATCGACATGAGTAAAGGAGAAGATAAAACATTGTTATGACGATTTTAAAATACAAGTATTTAGAAAAACTTCACTTTTGGAAATTTAAAGGTGTAAGCCAACTTTTCGGAGCGGTTAATCGAATTTCTTAGATAATCCGGAAAATTGCAGATAACGGCAAAACTATGGCCAAAGGAACTAAAAAAACAACACTAAAGTTCATTAAATCAGTTTATTGTATATTAAAAGCACGTACGTGAAAGAAAACTAAAACTATGTTATGTCCGTTCTTGTATTTACAGGACTTTAGTTTAGCTTTTTACAAACACATCGGTCAACCGCTTTTGTTTCTTCGTGTTAGAGCACTTCTTCTATATCTGTAACTGAAGTTTAGCTAAAAATTTAGAAAACAGTTGTTTTTGTGTATTTTTCTCTTTTTTTAATATAATAGGCGCTCGCTAAGAAAGGGTTTCAAAAAATTCGAAATTTTAGGGGGGTTTGGGGGGATCAAAGTTATTAAATCACGATTTCTTCAAAATTATAGAACAGATTGGAATGAAATTTGGAATGTAGCTTCCTCTAAGGCCATAGGTGCTCACTAAGAAAGGGTATGACAATTTTCGAAATTTTAGGAGGGGTTTGGGGGGATCAAAGTTACTAAAATCATAATTTCAGATATTTTATTATTATGACAATAGTGCTTTTATTATTTAAGATTTATATATATAAAAGCCAAATACCACTCACTGACTGAACACTTAAAAAGAATACAATTACGTTAAAAAGACTGAAAATACCAACCACCACGGGCAACGCCGTACGGGTCAGCTAGTCTATGTGTATATATAAAAGCCAAATACACTCACTCACTCACTCACAGACTCATCACGAAATCTCAAAAACTACTGAACGGATTGGAACGAAATTTGGTATGTAGCTTCCTCTAGGGCCATAGGTGCTCAATAAGAAAGATTTTCGAAATCTTAGGGGGGGGGGGGGGTCAAAGTTATTAAATCACGATTTCTCCAAAACTACCAAACGGATTGGAACGAAATTTGGTATGTAGCTTCCTCTAGGGTCATAGGTGCTAAATAAGAATGGTTTTCAAAAATTCGAAATTGTAGGGGGTTTGGGGGGGGGGGGGAGTTACTAAAAAAAAAAAAAGCGGATTGGAATGGAATTTGGTATGGGGGTTGCTTCCTCTAGGCCCCTAGGTGCTCGCTAAGAAAGATTTTCAAAAAATTCGAAATTTTAGGGGGACTCGGGGATCAAAGTTACTACAAATTCCCGTAAGAAATACGTAGTGTAGTAATATATTTATTGATATATATATTTTTGGGTAATATACATTTAACTTTGATTTGTCTATCCGTGCAAAGCCGGATCGGGCACCTAGTACTTTATAAACTTTACAATCGCTTCTCCAGAAAGGCACAAAGTCCTAATACGTTTATGCAAATAATTTATAAAGTCCACTTGTTAAGTTTTCGCATCCTTGTAGGATATTATCGTTGCGTAACTATCCACAGAACCTCCCACACAGTTTTCTCACACAACTTCAACCAGACCGAGCCACTAATAACGACTGTTGTATAGTAACGGACATAACCCTTCAAGGATGAGGGTACTGGACACCGGTGTTAACCTTGAACTGGTCAAGTAGAAGTGTATACGGGTAGATTGTCGGATAATCAACTCCTGGAATACTTTATGGCGACGCTGGAGCCTCCAGCAATGTCAGCTGTGATAGATTCTGTCTTTTAAATGTTGTGTTTATTTTATCCATCATCGCCAAAGATAAATTGAAATTACAGACTTGTTCGCTTGACTGTATTTCTCATCTCGAGTTATTTTGTATTGCTTAATACCACTGCTGCAGTTTAGTGCAATATTTGAATTTTTTCGTTACTCAAGTTACACTCAACGACCATTGAGGCTGTTAATCTTCGTCCAAGAAATGCTGTTAATTTTTCTCGGTAGAGTCGCATTAAAATATTTAAGTGAATCGTCGCGCACGGTAGTTTAGATTGGGAGCAGTAATTAATACATTTAGAAAATCAAAATAATTTATTGAAAGAGTCTACAGTACATACTGAATGTGTACACATTAAATATTTTAGCCAAAGAGCTATTTATTTCTAAAATTAAGATACTTGTTATTGTGGCAACATAGACTGTCACTTATTCACCATGCACTGCGCCAGGCCGCCAGACCAGTGTTGCCAGATTGGTGTTTCCCCCCCCCCCCCCCCCAAATAAGGAAGTTTTTAAGTTTGCGGGAAATAATGGCGAAACGAAAATGGCGGAAAAGTATGGAGATTTTTTTAAATATTGTGATGAATGTTGAAACTCTTCTAAACAATTAAAAACACTTAAAGTACTCAATACAGCATGTGCAGTTTTAAAAACTCTACTTTAAAAATATCTGAGGGTGAGCCTACAGGCCTCCATCTCCACGCGAATTTATTCCACACAACATAACCCAAGGCCCTCTCTGGGTGTTGGAACCCCTATCACAAAAGTTGGGAAATTTGGTCAAAATTGTTGGAAAATTTCCCCACCCCACCAATAATTTTTTGTAGCAACGTCTTTGAGTCAGAGTAGAGGCAGGGCCGCCGAGAGGGTTAGAGGCCTGGGTAAAATTTAATTCTTGAGGCCCTCTGAGTAGAAGCTAAATTTTGGGGGGAGGGGAGGGGGAAGGGTAAGTTTTTGCACACAGTAGTTGTTAATACTAAAAAATTTAAAATAATATAGTACACGTAGACAGTAGTAATACATAATTATATTAGAAATTATTGAAAATGATTGTCTATATTGAAAAATAAAAGGAAACTTTTAAGCTTTATGCCTTTCCGATCTTCAAGCTTGATTTAATTTAAGGTATAGGTATATTCCTTATTTGTATTTACTTTTTAAAATTAAAATTACAGTACATAAAGTTTTAAAGGGTTGAAACAGATTATAAAATTGAATATTATTGGTAAAATAATTACACAAGTAACATAAAAATCCCACTTTGTAATTTCACTTAATTATTTTTCCTTTCGGAAGAAAATTTTTACTTTAACTCAGTTACATATATCAAGTTATTGTGGGTTTCATACGAATATTTTTAAACTTTATTGAAAAAAAGTATGGGGAGATGTAATTGCGTATTACTCATAAATCCATTATCAGCCAATAATCGAAAAAATGAGTCACTAAATAGTATTTCTGATTATACTGCTAATATACAAATTTTAGAGGATCAATGTTGTTATAGCGCAAAACTAACTTCTATCTCTACGATATTCAGTGAGTTTTAAGTGCTTGTAACAACAACTACACTGCTTCAAATGTGTATAATTCATACGCTAATTAAGTCACGATTATGTTTAAGAGAGGGGGGGTACGGCGCCAAAGCCTCTTCTCGATCCACCACAGATCATCCCCATTAAGCAAATAATTCAAAATAAGGGTGCGAAATATCACTCTTGTAAATCACGGAACGATTTTACATAAAACCATTTGTTTGGTTACAACAATAACTGAAAAATACCGATTCAAACTTGCTAAAATGTATTCATCGTAGTACAAAATATTTGTTGACAAAACAGTCGCCTGTAACGTGTATTCACTAAATGTTGATATTTAATTAAAATTGTTTTCTGTTCCTCGAATCTCGGAAAAATCGTTTCATAAATTCAGGTCAAGAAGAAGTTTGATTTTTGAAAATCTGGATAATGTTATAAAATACTTTACACATTTGAGTCTCGCACTAGACAAAGGCAAACATGTTCTGCATGCCGACAAATGGCTAAGATAATCTTTGTTAAAGACTAACGGACAGGGATCGTTTTAGAGTTTATGTAATATTTATCCATAATATATCTTAAACAAAACTTAAACAAATTTCGGATGAACTTTGGCGAGAAGTGGAGCTAAACCGTTTCGCGTGCGTTGATGATTTTTCTTTAATCATGCGGACAAATTAAATGTATCGTTAATTTGAATTATGCCCTTTTATAAGATAACCCTATATAAGAAAACCATGCATTATTTTGTATACAGAATATTAATATCAATCGAAATTGAAGTGGTTTGTAAATTTTATTTCTTTTTGAAAATAATATTTTTTCTACAGCTACTTAATAAAGTGCGATTTTACACACTCACAGCAGTCCGCAAAATAAACTACACGTGTTCAGCGTCAAGTAATTTTTACCTCTTTGTTTTACTTTACCGCACTTTACCGTAATACCCTACGTGCAAATTAAACAGCTGATGTAGTCTATGTTTCAAAAACTTGGATTGTTATGGAACTAACCTCTGTAAAAAGATCTTTTAAAAACTAAAACAATAATTTAAAATGGAGCTGTAGGAAAAACGATGTGTGTATTACGTTGTGTGTAAAACTTTGTCACCTCGGCTACGCTCGGCTACGCAACGGGCGTCAAATGTTTATCACGTACGACGATCTCAACTTTGCACCCTGGATACACAAACAACTATAACGTACCAGTGATTTTTTTCAGGGTATTAAAATTAACCTGGCTGACGTGAGTTGAGGGTGAATGAAGGTTATATGTTTTAGGGTTTCAACTAACTATTTGGGAAATTGGTCTACTCAAGAAGGCGCTGATTAGCTGCCTCCTCGTACGAAATATACTAACCTATTAGAATGTTTTGCAGCTCAGCTTCCAGTTGGGCTAACTCGCTGCTTCATTCCGTTCGCAGCGGAAACACTTGCTTTTTCGAGTGTGCACCTTGACCTTGCGTCCTCGGATTATAATTTGCTTCCCTTCGCTGGCAGCAGACAAACTTTCTTATGATGGTACTTTTATTGTATTTTACGTTTTAATCGCTTTTGTGGGAACAAAACGTGCTATAAGTCCGTGTAAAAACAATTGTACATAATAATCTCCTATATTAATTTTGTTTAGATAAAACCCAAAAAACATTTCATTCTAGTTCGAAAAATCTAAACAAATTTTTACTTTTAGTCAAAAACGTGCTTCCAGCTGTTGGTTTTGTTGGCTAACGAACTCGTCCGAGCGACTTAGAAAACCAACATGTGTACCAAGTTTGGACCACATCCGACGTAAAATGCGAATTACCTACGTATAATTTGAACATTCCACAACGTATTCTGGGGACTATGATCGGTGCTCATTGACTGCTCCCGACCTTAGGTCTCACCATAAGGCCGGCCATACACGTAGACGTGTACCGCATAGGTTTACCTGAATTGTCCTCCTCAAGAGGTAAACTTTGGCGTGTGTGGCACTGCGTGCGATGAAACTCCAGGAGCGAACTAACAGACCTCTGGAGTCGAACCTGGAGTAATTGAGAAATTACATTTTATACCGCCAGGGGTGACCAGATCTCCGCGTGTATGTGGGTCCCTGAGGCTTACCTCAGGTCAGTTGTAGCCAGAGAAGAGTAGAAAGAGTTTTTTGTATTTTTCTTTGTTTTAAAATGCACGAATATTTTTACTTGCATTTAGTTAATTTCTTTTAACTGTTTTTTTTTACTTCACTTCAGTTTACTTGCGCTTTTGTTTTTGAAGAATTCAACATGTCATTGCGGAAACGGAATCAAGTTTTGGAAGAAATAATTGAGTTGTATAAATGTGAACTATAAATAAATGTCAACACTAGTAGCTAACGCTAAACGGATAATCGCGATCTCGTGGTCTACTCGTTTAGAAGCCATGAGTTCAACTGAAGGCAGAGGCAGACCGCTGCGTGTGTGTTCTCCTAGCTTCTTGAGGTAAACCTCTGCGGTACAACCTTCGTGTAAGGCCGGCCTAGGAGTCACTGCAATAACTACTCATCTTAATATCGAAAAGCGATAAAAGTTCCACGTTTTGGATACACTTTCCAACCTACAACATTACAGATTTTAAAATTGTCTACAAACCTTCATCATTGTGCTCAGACTTCGGAACACATCATACAAGCATAAATAATTATTTTCTTAAAAAATGTAAATTCTTTCAACGGTCGTTTATACCACCATGAAATAGCAAATGAAAACCTTACTACATTAAAACTTCCTGTCAGAATTGTTCAAGTTAAAAACTAAATAACAGCAAAACAGCTGCCCAACGTAGGCTTACAACTTGTACAATGTCCGCGCGTGATTCGAAGCGAAACGTGACATCCGAGCGTGAAAATATAAATTAATCCTTCGACCAAGTTACTTTATAGTTTAAACTGTTCCATTCAATGTTTTAATTAGATTTCTATGTTCATTGCGTAGGGAGACCGTTACTAATGTCTGTAGTTTTTTGATGCGGGGATTGGGTATACGCAAAGAGAAATAACAAGTTCAAAAAACATTTCATAAAAGTCGCTGTTTTACAACCGCCATTAGCTTTGGGTGGATTGCGAAGGAAAACTAAATTTGCAGACGTTACTATTGTACATTGTCAGGGAAATGTATTCCTAATTTATCTTCGTGCAATAGACCCCAACCAAATTGTCGTTTAACCTTATGATTTCACTAATGAGACGAGATCGATAACCTCTACACCAGATTGAGAACAGAATATTAGATGTTAAATTTGCAAGCTACCAACTTTTTTTATTAAACTAAAAACAAAGAACAAAAGTAATTTCTATTGGCATTAAACATTATTTCATTCTAAGTGATCTACCAGAATATAACTAGGACGAGATCTTTAAATAATATAAATAATAATATAATAGATGATAATATAAATAATATAAGACCAAATAAAATTATTTTTATAACAAATTACTTTTTATCCCTTTTACTTTCTCCACCCTATACGTAGTATATGGAGAAAGTATTGTTTTCGTAAAAATGCTCGAATTTGAATTTTCAGTTGAATTATCTGTTTTGGTGCTCCCAGAACCCCAAAAAATGGTTTAGTGCAATTATCTGTGTTGGTGCTCCCTGAACCCAAAAATATTTTTAGTGGAATTTTTTGTTTTGGTGCTCCCTGAACCCAAAAAAGTGTTTTTAGAGTGGTGTCTGTCTGTCAGTCTGTCAGTATGTATACACGACCAGAGAGGACACTATTGGTCCGATTTTCATGAAATTTGGTATGTAGGTACTAAACCCTAATAATTATCTCCAGGCGTTTTTTTCATTTTTTGGAATTTTTAATTTTTAAGGGTAATTTACCCCTAAAAACCCATAAAAAACGACAAAAATGCAAATTTTTCAAAAACGGCTCTAACGATTTTGATCAAATTTTCAGTATTTATAGTGCTTAAGATGCCAACAAAAATGACACCACCCGCTTTTATCAAAACTTCGGCGTTTTATAATTATGGGGAAATGTTTAAAAATAAACAAGTTTGTGTTGTCAATCTAGCATCGCGGCGGCGGCCGCACACGGGGTAGCACCATGGTAGCGAGCACGGCCAGTAATACAAAGGTCGCGCGATCGAATCCCGCCTAGGACAATAATTTTTTTATACGATTGACGTAGGTAGAATATTATTTTTTTGTTTTGTTCTAAAAAGTAATAAATAAAATGATTGAAAACAATATTATTTTGACTACAGTAAGTTGGGAGAAAGTTTGTGTCAGTTAACTGATACCGTTTATTTCAAAGAAAATATAGTTAAGATAGTCAAAAAACTTTAAGTAGGTACGCTATATTATACAATGTACAAACTTCCACGAGGACTGAGCGCAACATGGCTACTTATACCTACAGATATACTCCTGTTACAGCATGTTGGTGAAGCGAACTCATAAGATTTTCATCCAAAAAGCGTCTAACGCGCATATAATACAATGCACAATGTATTTGTGTATATATGGGTTTAATTGTACACAATATTGTATATAGTACTAGTGGACCTGGCAAAGCTTCGCTGTTTCTTGATTTAATTTTAAGGATGGTTATCCCATTTCATCCTTTTGACTTAAGTAATCCAATTGTAAATGGTTTTTATATCAATTAAAAATAATATTAAATCATTTTAGATTTATAATTTGTAGGAATTTAGTGCAATTTATTTTTACTGTGTAGGGGCAACTACCTCATTTAACTATGTTTGTTTGTTGAGACGATATTCTCCAAACAAATCCTGATACTAATATGGGTAAATTGTGAAATTTTAATCAAATAAGTTGAGTAGTTTTTGACAATAAAGAAAAACTAAGTGGTTATTTTTTAATTCTAAGGGTAGTTATTCCATTTCATCCCTTTGAATAAGTAATAAAATTGTAAATAGTTTTGTATATCAAAAGCAAACAAAAATCCTTCAAAATTGGTCCAGCCGTTCAGGAGGTGTTTAGTAACATACACAGGTACGGAAGAATTATACACATATAAATAATTTATACAAGGTGTCAAAAAAGTCTGGGTATGGCTTAATATTTTTTAAACCGTAGCAGATAACATCTATAAACTTTGCACAGTGTTATATGACTATGTAAAATACTTTTTCTTGCTATTACCATGGCATGCATGCCATGGGGGGGCGGCTCACAGTGGAAGTCATGGAAATCTTAAATGTAAGCATGGGTCGAGTTATACCTCATTTTAAAGGTATATTTGAGACTAGGAAAATGACATAAATAAAATAAAAATCGGACCACCCAAAACAAAATGGCGGCCCTAAAGAAAGTTTTCATTTATAAAAGCATATCTGCCTGTACGAGTGCAGCGGCAGGTTTACTTTGCATTTGTTCATTCTAAGTTGGCATATGGTTTATCTATTTGGGGGGGTACTTATAATTCACACTTAACTCCATTGATTAGGCTCCAAAAAACATTCGCTAGATTGATGTGCAAAAAAGGACGGCTTCAAAGTTCCTTCCCATGCTTTATTGCAAAAAAATTCTTCCTCTTCGGTATCTATATGTTTTTAAAGTGTTAGAACTATTTTATAGGGTAAGTGGCAATGAAGGGGCTCGGATAAATCACGGTGTACCCACAAGGCAGGTAAGCAAGGGATTTGTAAAGTTAACCAAATGTAATAAAACGTTTATTCAAAGAACCTTCTTCTTTCTTGGGCCAAAATTCTTTAACATATTGCCTTTATATTTAAGGAATATGTCCGATATGAGGGCTTTTAAGGACAAACTTAGACACTGGTTATTTTATCTTTCTCCTGAGGCTTTGGAAAATATGTTTATATATCTTCAATGATGAAACAGAGGTGCAAGGTCTGACTATATAGTGTGACTGAACCTAAATATATGATTTAGTATGTATAGGCCAAGGAAATGTATTTTAATGTAGAGTCAAAAACTTATTTTTTTTTTTATAAAATCATAGTCCGTCCGTCGGTTTGTGTGTCTGGATGTATGAATGTATGCATGAATGAATAGTAATTAATATTTAAGATAACTCCCGCTCACATTTAAGGGTATTTTATTGCCTTTCTGTGTGCGTGTATGTTTTCCACAGTATTTTAATTTAGTTTTGAATATATAATTGAATGTTATGTTAATATTATATAATAAGCTATGCTAATATTATTTTATAATCATTGTAAATTCATTATTTTGTAAGAAATCTTAATTTCATTGTTTTATAAGTTATAGTAATTTCATTATATAAAGATTGATTTTTAGTTTTGTTTTTAAGTGTAATATTTTATATGTTAATGAAGTTATGTCATGTGTCTGTGGAAAATAAAAATAAATAAATAAAATAAACGTGTTGAAATAAATCGACATATAGTTGCTAAAATCTCGAAAAGGAAGAGTTTTTAGAAAAAATTTCAAGAGACAAAAAATGTTTATTTCAAAGTGCTTGACCTAAAACATTGATTCCAAATCGATTTCGTAAATTTTATTTTTACAAGATTTTCTAAAATAAAATTTACGAAATCGATTTGGAAGCAATTTTTTAGGTCAAACACTTTGAAATAAACATTTTTTGTCTCTTGAAATTTTTTCTAAAAACTCTTCCTTTTCGAAATATTAGCAACTTTATGTCGATTTATTTCAACACGTTTAGGGCCACCATTTTGTTTTGGGTGGTCCGATTTTTATTTTCTTTATGTCATTTTCCTAGTCTTAAATAGACCTTTAAGATGAGGCATAACTCGACCCATGCTTACATTTAACATTTCCATGACTTCCACTGTGGGCCGTCCCCCCATGGTAGGCATGCCATGGTAATAGCAAGAAAAATCAAAAACAATCATTAGATTTCACAATAATACAATTTTATGGCACAATTTTAATAAGATCTAATTAAAAAAAAAAAAAAACAGTTTTTTCATGTACTTACACTTTTTTATTAAACAAAATGTGTTGAAATTGGGCGTCTAGTTAAAATATTACATTAAACACGTGCTCATTCCTTTGCAGGCGGAAATATACTGGTCACATTGTATAGCATAATAATTATATATTTAAGAAATTCGAAACGAATAAACGGAGCACGCACAGCTGATCAACTGGCTTTTTCATGGTTGGCCCCTCCGAGCAATACACATACTTACCTTCACTCAAATGTGTTATATATACATATATGAACGTTTTTATGTATTCCACAATATATGTGCCATTATATGTATGTATATACATAAGACAATAGTTTTGGGTCTCTATTCCTGTGTACTTTCACTTTGCTCTAAATATTCACACCCCGAAATTTTCAGTTTACTAAGTAGAAAAAAATACGACTAGTTTTTGGACCATAACTCCTTTAATTTTGTTGCTATCACAACTTATAAAAATCCAGTTTAAAGGTAATTAAAAGAGCTACAACTTTTTGCATTACAATATATAGTGAAAAATATTTTATTTTAAAACAGTGAAGGGTCAAAGGGCTCAAGAGAGACTGTGATTGCGCTGCCGAGCGCTCTTTAAAAATCATATCTCCGTCCATTTTTGTGTGACAGAAAAAAAAAATTGTTGTCAGAAAAAAAACATAAATTTTTTATCAGTATACTTTTGTACGTATCTTTCATCATTTTTGAGATATTATGAAAAGAAGGTGGTTTATTTAAAAATTCGAAAATTTTTGTTTTCTTAAAATCGTGATTAAAAAAAATATATATGTCCTAAAGCAGCCAAACTGCTAGAATCCATCAAACTCTTTATATTAAAGTTAATTCTAAACGGAATACGATTAATTTTAATTTTGATGGAAATGGCACTTATGAAACCCATTGATTTAAAAGAAAAAAACATTAGAAGTTCCTCTTAGTTGCAACACAGCTCACTCATTTTACGTGCAAAAGGCTTTTAACAGTCCTCATTTTAAAGCTTATTTCAAGCACTACAAAACCCTATTTCATTAGAATGCATAAAATGTATCTGTTTGCCGCTAGATGGCATTGAAAACATCGATTAAATTTCATACAAAATAAAAAACGGCTTTGATCTTTAATATCGCGCTTAATATTGCACTTAGAACACTTTATAAAAACCGATGTGTTCAGTGTTTTACCTGCTACAATTTTGTTCATCTTAAAATGTTCGTTAAAATGCATATTTTTGGAGATATTTGCAAAAAAACGATGAAAAACGTGAAAAAATTCCGAATTTTCAATTGCCAATAAC
>JAGFPH010000341.1:130228-148485 GCA_018207615.1 Philaenus spumarius
TCCACCTAATGGGGCTGGAGAACAACCCATTATGTCGAAGGTGTGGAGAGAAGGAGGAAACTTCTTTCCACGTTCTATGCGAATGTGATGCCCTCGCATCAATGAGGCAGAAATATCTGGGACAAGGATATCCTGACACCAGTCATATACGAGAGGAAGGCCCCCACGGACTTCTTCGGTTCGCAAAAAGGGCGGGTTTGATGTGAACTACTGCCTGGACATGGGGCACAGAGGACCTCATGGTTTAGGTGCAGTGGGTCCCGGTGGTGGATCACATAAAACCCCTATATAATAATAATAATAAAAAAAGGTATCGACAAGTTATCTCACCTCGGTTAATATGTGTGTAACACTTTTCTCCTATATACAGGATCCCCAAAATTACTCGCTTTAGAAGATAAGATATAAATTCAATTTGATAAAATTACCTGATATAAGATGCAGACTGGATCAACTGCTGCTATTATGCTCTTTGAAAAGTACGCACGCCAATTACTAGTAGATTATATTTTCATTAGATTTTACAATAATACAATTTTATGGCACAATTTTAATAAGATCTAATTAAAAAAAAACAATTTTTTCATGTAGGCCTACTTACACTTTTTTTATTAAACAAAATGTGTTGAAATTGGGCGTCTAGTTAAAATATTACATTAAACACGTGCTCATTCCTTTGCAGGCGGAAATATACTGGTCACATTGTATAGCATAATAATTATATATTTAAGAAATTCGAAATGAATAAACGGAGCACGCACAGCTGATCAACTGGCTTTTTCGTGGTTGGCCCCTCCGAGCAATACACATACTTACCTTCACTTAAATGTGTTATATATACATATATGAACGTTGGTATGTATTCCACAATATATGTGCCATTATATGTATGTATATACATAAGACAATAGTTTTAAGTCTCTATTACTGTGTACTTTCACTTTGCTCTAAATATTCACACTCCGAAATTTTCAGTTTACTAAGTAGAAAAAAATACAACTAGTTTTTGGACCATAATTCCTTTAATTTTGATGCTATCACAACTTATAAAAATCCATTTTAAAGGTAATTAAAAGAGCTACAACTTTTTGCATTACAATATATAGTGAAAAATCTTTTATTTTAAAATGGTGAAGGGTCAAAGGGCTCAAGAGAGACTGTGATTGCGCTGCCGCGCGCTCTTTAAACACTCATATCTCCGTCCATTTTTGTCTGACAGAAAAACAAAAAAAAACATTTTTTTTGTCACAAAAAACCTACATTTTTTATTATCATACTTTTGTACGTATCTTTCGTCATTTTTGAGATATTATGAAAAGAAGGTGGTTTTTTTTAAAAATTCGAAAATTTTTGTTTTCTTAAAATCGTGATTTAAAAAAAAATATATGTCCTAAAACAGCCAAACTGCTAGAATCCATCAAACTCTTTCTTTATATTAAAGTTAATTCTAGACGGAATACGATTAATTTTAATTTTGATGGAAATGGCACTTATGAAACTCATTGATTTAAAAGAAAAAAACATTAGATGTTCCTCTTATTTGCAACACAGCTCACTCATTTTACGTGCAAAAGGCTTTTAACAGTACTCATTTTAAAGCTTATTTCAAGCACTACAAAACCCTATTTCATTAGAATGCATAAAATGTATCTGCTTGCCGCTAGATGGCATTGAACACATCGATTAAATTTCAGACAAAATAAAAAACGGCTTTGATCTTTAATATCTCGCTTAATATTGCACTTAGAACACTTTTTAAAAAACCGATGTGTTCAGTGTTTTACCCGCTACAATTTTGTTCATCTTAAAATTTTCGTTAAAATGCATATTTTTGGAGATATTTGCAAAAAACCGATGAAAAACGTGAAAAAATTCCGAATTTTCAATTGCCAATAACTTGAAAAGTATTGGGTTTTTTTAAAAACTTTATAGAAGATTTTTTGCTTAAAATTAGGCCTTCTATCGATATATGAGGTTATTTTGAAAAAGAATTACACCACCGAGAAGGGGTGGCAACCACTCCCAGGGTGGGTGCGGAGTTCAGATCATTTTCACTTTTGAAGTTAAGGATAAGATGAGCCTAATTCCAAAATTTCATGCAAATCGGTTTACAGTAAAAAAATTCGGAGCAATAACGCTTCAATGATTGCACTATACATTCGAACACAAGCATGTTTTTATATACTTTATTTTAAAATAGCAGCATCTATTGAACATAAAAAATGCACTAAATATTTAACAAAAATGTGTTAAAAATTAAATATGTTTATTGACTATAATAATAATAGTAATCAGCTGTTTGCTATAATTTTCCATTAACACCTGATTTCAAACATTGACAAATTATTTAAATTTCTAACTTTTTGGTTAGGTTTATGTAAAGAGCGTCATCTGTTGGACTTAAAAACAACACAAACTAAACTAAATATTGTGTGGAAAAGGGAGCGCCATAATAAATCATTATTGAATATGTTTTGTGTTGGTACAACAACCAGCTGTTTTCTCAAATATTTCCATTAAATTCTGGTTTCAAAATTGGAAAGAATTATTTCTATTTATAACTTTTAGGCATAGTTTTGTTTATGTTTAGACCTGAGCCTTGCTGGTACTTTTAACCTTTATTATAACACTGATGGTATAAATTATACGAAATAGTTTGATTTGCATATTTAACATTATTTGCCATCTTAGTTTTGAGATTATTATTAATCCTAACCTTTATTGTGAAGAAAACATAAGGGTTAACGGGTATAGAAGGGTCCAACAGGGTTGGCGTGCGGAGCACGCACGTGTCTTCCGTAGTAATAAATAAAACGCGGAGAAAAACTCCTTTAGATGAAGGCGGGAAGGGAGTAACTAATGGAAAGCCAACACCAATAACTGTGAAAGCCTAACATGCAGTGCCACCTTACCAACTGAGCTAACGTCGGAGTCGCTTTCATTTCAGAGGTTTAATACACGTCTCCCTGATTTAATTCTATGAACACGTATTTGATTTTGACATAGGGTAAGTAAATCACAAGCGTTTCAAACTAGTACATTTCGGGTTTTGTATGAATATTAAAGAAACTACAAGAGAAACTAAAATCAAAACGTCCGAGTTCCACAAACTTTACACTTCAGCCTATTTTGAACCCCTTTCTTTAGGGGAGTGACACTGAATGAACGCCCAGTCTATTATTCAATGAATAGGATCCTTTCTTTTTAACTCAGAGACTTTCTTATATCCACCTTACACGTTGTGACAATGAACTTCGCACAGCGAGGAACCTTACCTTCGAGAAACTCAACAAAGCTACACGGATTCAACACAAGAGTATATTATTGAGATATTTATCATTCTTTGACGTTTGGGGGTGAGTCCGAGGCACGCATTAGTTTAACATCTGTTCGGCTAAAGGCGCCACTTCTGCTTTATTTCGCTATTAAATTAACCCAATTAGCTATCATTTATCATTTCTGGTTGTAGAAGAAAACAATGCATTAAATGAGTTCAAATAGGGCTAGACGTCGGGTGACTTTAACGGGTGGTCAGCAGTGATGCTGCCCACTTCTGAATTGTACTTTTAATTATTGTTGGAATGTGTCTTGTGTTGTCGTATGTAATATGAGTGTATAAATATGTCTATGTAGTCTATCTAATTGTGAATTTTTATTTACATTTCGTATACACGCTATGGTTGTCTTGCACTTAATCGTGTAATCTATACTTATAAAAGCCAAATACCATTGACTAATCACAGTTTCTCCAAAACCACGAGGCCTACAAACATGAAATTTGGCACTAATACTCTTTATAGGCTCTAGACGCGCACTAAGAAAGGGTTTCCAAAAATTCGAAATTTTAGGGGGGTTTGGGGGGGTAAAAGTTACAAAATCACGATTTCTCTAAAACCATCGAACGGATTGGAATGAAATTTGGTATGTAGCTTCCAATAGGGCCGTAGAAAGTGCTCGCTAAGAAAGTTTTTCAAAAAATTCGAAATTTTACGGGAGGTTTAGGGAGTCAAAGTTATTACAAAAAAACCATAGAACGGATTGGAATGAAATTTGGTATGTAGCTTCCTCTAGGGCCCTTTAGGTACTCGCTAAGAAAGGGTTTTAAAAAATTCGAAATTTGAGGGGGTTTGGGGGGTCAAAGTTACTAAAAAGAAATACCGAACGGATTGGAATGAAATTTATTATGTAGCTTCCTCTAGGGCCCTAGGTGCTCGCTAAGAAAGAGTTTAAAAAAAAAATCGAAATTTTAGGGGAGGTTTGGGGTGGGTAAAAGTTACTAAAAATCCCCATAAGAAATACATAGTGTAATATATTTATTGACATAATATATTTTTTATTAATATACATTTAACTTTGATTTGTCTATCCGTGCAAAGCCCGGTCGGGCCAGCTATACTATACGCGCTATAACTTTGCACTTGGGATTTTTGGAGTTTAATATGAAAATGGTATCGGCAACGTCGCACTGCTGAGACGAGCGGATGTGTCTTATTGCGCTGGCTTACAGGTGCACTTCCTAAGAAGGCTCTTTCGAAATTGCAAATTATTTTGTTTTCCTCTGAGACATTTTGTAATATTTCTTATCATAACATGTTTGGTCATACTTTATTGTTAATAAATATCTAAAATTTATTAACATTGGACAATTATAAGTATTGTTTATAGTTGTATAATGTAATAGTTAAAACATTATTAAAAATTCCAGGTAATTAACTCAACCATTGTACAATGTTCATCTCTTCATGGTAGTTAGTCGTTAGTCTTCTTTGAACCGAATATAAGTGGTTCAGATTTAATCCACCCTTTTGATGATCCAGCACGGCAAACAATAATTCTACTCCCTTTCCCAATTGGTGCCCCCATACTACCCTGTACAGTTTAAACAGTCCAACCTGTAGTTATCGTAGTGTTTTTATTAATCCATGACTCGTCCAAAAATACAGTTTTATTCCAGTCAATATGTTTGGAAGCCCTTAAAAACGATACCTTGCCAGTGCCACGTCAGGTCTCTCAAGTAGTACCTTAAGTTTGTTAATTTTCTTATACTTAAATCCAATTTTCTTTAAAATGTTACGAAGGAAGGTGTGTTTTCCCCAAAAAATTCCACATTCATTCATACTTTTTAACAGTTTGGGAACAGTTGGAACTTCTTTTCTATTGTAGTAGGAGTATACATGACATGTCGCCTTATGGCAACGTTGTCAAAATTATCAATATCAGTGGTTGGTTTTTGTTTATTTTTTTTACCTGGTGTTACAGGACTCCCGTCATCCTTTTTCTCAGCTGTTTTCTCGTGGTTTCCAATATTTACCACTGTTCGTTGACTTATATTACAAGCCTCCGCAATCCGTTTTAAAACTTGATTTACATTTCTTAACTGCCCTTTGTTTGTTTTCTCCTTGGAAATACCGCATGACAATGAGAACGATCGTCCTAGCCCGACTATTGAGTGATTTTCTTTGACTGCTCGGCATTACTAAAAACGTCGGCCACAATCGCAAGTCACAAGCACAGTTACATACAAAGCGAACTGACCAACAGGAAAATTTCTGAAGCAACATAACTCTAATTTTTACTTTTTAAAATAAGATATTTATTGTCAGCAGGTTAAAAACGGCATTTTTGAAAGTTTATATTATTTTTAATTAGTTATTTTTTCAATAGTATTTGTTTTATATTTAAATGTAAATTTTTCCGCAAAACGATCACAATATATTTAGTTTTACCCTTTTTCCAGTACTATTAGTTGTCTGATTACAAATATTTTTATATATTATTTCTTGTTAGAAAATTATCTTTATGATGCATAGTCATAATGAACTTTTCATTAAGTTTTGAAGAAAGAGTGTAATTTTCACTAGGAGCCTAGTTGTGAGTCATCGTCCAACCGGATACATGTGATAGGAGGGATGGGGTAGCGAGCCGTCCCACAGCGTTGCCAAACTGTGCAAGTCCCAAGTGAAAAGTTATCGCGCGCGGGGTATAGTTTATGTATATTTTTGTAGGCAAGATTGTAGGAAGTAAGACACACGACATAAATTGTGTAGTTGGGAAGAGAAATATTTGTGATTAATTGTTAGTTTTGTGTAGGTACAGTTTAGGGTTAATTATTTCATTTTTCCACAATTTTTATTTATTAAACAATTGATTGATTAAAAGATTAAATGTACAGCACTGATTAAGATTTAAAAATATATTGTTCTATCTTTAAAATTTCCACTATTATTCATATAAATAAATATTGAGCTTGACTTATGAGAAGATATACTTGATAGAATAAACTTTGAACACAAAATCTCACAACTAATACGTGTATTAACTCAAACGCGTTTTAACGACAAAGTCGCCATCTTCAGTGATGCACGAGCTACAATAGTCAAACTATAACTCACTATCTGTAACTATAACTAACTATAAATCAGGTGTAGTTTGTCTATTCCAGCTCGTGCATCACTGAAGATGGCGACTTTGTCGTTGAAACGCGTTTGAGTTAATAAACGCATTAGTTGTGAGATTTTGTGTTCAAAGTTTATTCTATCAAGTATTATTCATATGTTGAGTAAATAGTGCACCCCCAACTTTTACAGTATTTTTGGATCATACATTTATATCATTATATAATAATTTCTTATTCTTGGGTATTATAAGATTTTTATTTTATAAACCCACTAGTCTAGGAGTTGTAGGCGCTTAAGATTCGAACATTTTATGTTTGTTGAATATCGTGTGACGTGTAACTGCCTATAAAGTACTAAAAGAGGAACATGCCACATAGTTTTGTAGAACACATATTGTTCGCTCATATCGACTGCAACTTAAAGCGCGTGTCAATGGAAATAATATCGATCATCTATAAATAAAATAGCAGCAGTTAAATTAATTACCATTAGCTTTTAATTTAATTATTAGCATTTTTCCAATTTAAATTTAATACAATAATGCAGTAGTTGTTATAATTCTTAATAGAAATATTTAAAAAAATATTAATCCATTGTATAGGGTGTTTCGTGAGAGATTGTCACAACTTAAGGGGAACTTAGGGGACTTAAAAAAAAATTGTTCATATGATCATATGTTCGGAAAAAGTTTTGTTTTCCAGACATTCGTCTTTTTAAAAATAATTCATATCTAAACATATGTTTGACCAATTGAGTTCAAACTTGCCATACAGTTTTAACCAACCAATGACCTAAAAATAAAACCTTATGTAACACTTGGTTTGTTCAACCCGGCATCCTACACACACACACAACAATATTGTGGGTACGCATGCTGTTTTTATCTTTAACTTAACTACTATCCTTCATCCGAGTGTTTTAACAGTTACACCACGCAAAAGTGAATTAAAAGGGCTACAAAAAAGGTTTCTTGACGTGTTTTGTTAAAATGTACGATTTTTGAGTAATTTAGGTTTGCAATAGTCAAACAGCTGCCATTTTGAAACCCATGATTTAATGTGATCGTTTATTTTTCTTAAAATAGATCGTTGTTAGGTTAAACTTCAAGCCAAATTTGAACTCAATCGGTCAAATATTTTTCCAGATATGAATTATTTTGTAAACAAATTGCGGATATCTGGAAAACGAAGCTTTTCCGGACTTATGTGCGTGGGAACAAATGTTCCTTCTTTTAGGTCCCTTATCATCTCCTGAATAAGTGGTGTCAACCTCTCGCGGAACACCCAGTACGTTTATTTATTTACAAAACTTTTAACGATGATTTTTTTTAGTAGTTGAATGAAAGTTATTTCGATACGGCTACTTAATTAAAAAGTAAACATTGTCTTCTATATTTTAAATTTAAAACCATGTTTTTTCTATGCTACGTCAGGCCAGGAAATTTAGCCATTAAAATTTTTTCGTCCAATAAATGGTTAACGATTTAGCTTTAAAGATCTAGTACCTTCATATTTGTGTAACATAACATCTAATGTTTTTAAAATAATTATTATTTATAATAATAAATATTAATAACCAGAGCTGTTTCAGTAGATCGGCTGTTTGAAGAAGAAAAAAAAATCAAGGATTGTAAACAAGTTATTTTTTAAGTTCGTTTTTCAGGATTTCTACGAACAGAATGTCTCGAACAAAACCTTTACCTTGCACAGCGACCACCTCTACGAACACAATCGACCGTAGACCATAAAATCGTTCAGCAGTGTGGACTGACTGAAAGTCCCTTGGGTGACAGCAGAAGACGATAAAGGAATTCTATTATTTGACATTTTCACGGCCATTTCGTTGCGGAGACTGTGTAAAGGTTTTGATGAACTCTGCTTGCTTCGTTTTCTCTTCGTTGGGACGCCTTAGCTTCGGCAAAAGAGTGTTCGGAGATTGTTGACGAAAGGCGTGAATAACCGCGATTGTGTCAACACTTTGTGTTTGACTTTGCGGAACGTTCCTGTAAATTTGCTCTTGAAAGTAAACTGCAGAACATTCTATATTTATGACGTATGTAGGCTAGAGTAATATTCTTTGGGTGAATAATTTAAGCTTTTAAGTTTTGAGGGAATAAACGATCAAAGTATTCACATTGAGTGTAACAAAACTCGGCAGTAGAATAAATATTGATAAGTATTACTATATCTTCTTATAAATCATAAATAAAGTCACTCTTAATACGCTTGAACTCTAAAAACAAACGAATTCTTGCAAATATTTAATCTTCCTAACTATAATTTTACGTATAATATTAAAGAATAAGAAGTAAAAAAATATAAGAAATAGAACCTAATTTACTAATTTAATAGAATACTAATTTAAGTAGATTTGAAACAAATCAAAAAGAAACCTTACAAGTATAGGCCTACATTCATCAAATTAATCTTTACAAAAAATATATTTAATTAATGAAGATGTAATTTAAAAGTTAAGAGATTAGTAATAAATAACTAACTTATTGGATAAAAATGGAGTGAGTACATTTCAGTAGGTAGGGTGCCTTAAAATACGTTACCATTTTACATCTCATAGGTTCGAATCCAGATATGACTATGACCATTTCCACTCCCCGGGCCCTCATTATCACATTATATACACAGATGAGTTCAGTGTATTGAGACCCATGATAATGCAATAAATAAATAAATTACGTCTATAATGATTTATAGATAGTACAATAACATCTATGTAAAATTTCACTGTGGAAATGTGTAACCATTGCGGAGAAATTCGATTGTAGCAGTCAGACAAATTAGTGATCCCATTACAAAGGAAATCTTAAAATAAAAATAAAATATATATTTTACAAAAAAAGAAAAAAGTCATAAGTGAAAACTGTCATGAATATAAATCGGTGGTTATATTTGTTTAATCCGAAATTTGATCAACATAATTTTAGGTTATACATATACCGAACCTACACACGTTTCTTTAATGCATTTACATTAATATTACCATAGTAACCAAGTTAGCAAATTTAGACATTTAAAAATAATAAACACTAATTTTGCCTTTTCAGAATATATATTTTCAACCTGAAATGTCGACAGTATTAGCTAATAAACCCTAAATTTGAAAAATTTTACTAAATTTTGCATAGCAGTTTTGAATTGCAACATTTAAGTTTTTTTTTTTGGTTAAAACTAAAACGCAATTTAAACAATGCACAGTACAGACACATTTAACTTTCCACGTAGTCAATTTAACTTTACTTACAAACATATACACAGCACTAATGTAAAATCTTACAATAATACAACATTACTGTATAGTCAAGGTAGTAAAAAATCTTTACGTAGATACGATCTTCTACGTACAATCTTCCACGAGGACTGTGCGCAACACGGCCTACTTGTAGCTACAGATATACTGCTATTACAGTATGCTTATGTTGGTGACGCGAACTCATGAGATTTTACCCATCTAAATATCGCCCAACACGCCTAAAGAAGTTTTTACATCGAAAATCACTAAATTGCCAAGAAGTGTTAACCAATAAAAGGCAAATTTCAAATCTTTTGTGGGTAAAAATTTCTTAACTTTAAACCTCCTTACTTTAGGACTTACGACTAATTAAGGACGGAAATAAAGTAAAAAACTAAAATCAAAAGCATGATTCGATCTTATGTCTACCGTTGCTTATGGAAAGGTCAACCCTACCGTTGCTTATGGTCTTATGGTGGCCTATTGAGATCAACCCTCTATGTTTACAGAACAGAAAAGGTACATTCTTATTCCGACCAACGCAGTCTGAATAATGTTGAAGGACTATGGCGATTTCATATTTGTTTTTAATACTTCCTATTGAATATATCGACATATTAGTAACAAGTTGGAAAATGTAGCCTATAACATTGGTTGAACAGTTTTCAGCTTTAATATTCGTAAATATTTCTAAAACATTGATGTTCAGAACACTGCGATTGTTAAAAGGTCTGTAAATCTGTTAACCATGTCAGCTCGCAAACAGAATATCAAACCAATAATGTGGATGTTGGGGTGAAAGCGCAGATCTCTTTGTAGTAAGATAAAGCTAATTGCCATTCCTAAACTACAGCAAGAGGTACCCGAGTGTGGAGGGCAACATATGGCGGGTTGGGTGGGAGAACATATGGCGATCAAATCAGAAACACCGAGTTGGGAACTGCTAGACGCTGGAAGTTCGGGTTTCGACTAATACAATAATTTATAGTCAATTTGTCATCCATTCCTACACATTTGATTGGTTATTGCCTTCTACTGGTAGATACGGTCTACATTTTGAATGAGTTCATCAATTGTTGGATCAGATTTATTCATTTTAGATTGGAAGCTGGTTAAATTAGTTTTTAAATAGTTTTAAAATCTATTTACTTTGTTTTATTAATCAATCAAATATAATTTATTGCATCGTCACTAGATCGATATATTGATAAAGCTATCCTTAAATTTTTTTTTTAAACCGTTTCGTTATTTATGTCTTGTATTTGAAGCAAACCTTGTTTCATGTTTATATGATAGTTATTTGTTTAAGGTTTTAAAAATTCGTTCCGTTAAAAACTGTATTTCATCTATGACGGGACTATCATATTATTAAAAATATCTATAGAGTTCTTAAATTACCGATTTAATTTTAAATTAAACATTGTATTCTGAAAAAAAAAAAATTAAATCAATTATTCTAAAAGGCAATAATCACACAGTAAAAACCAAAAATTTCGTTTTGAAAATCAACTCTAGTATTCTAAAATGAACCCTCGTATTCATAACATCATCTTATAAATTATAAGACTAAATTATTTAGGTGACTAGATAATCCATGTAAATTTATTAATAAAATATCATGTACATATGTGGATAAAAAAAAGGAAAAAAAAAAGAAAAGAAAGCGGTCGTGGGTCTGCCGACAGAAGTAAAAAATGTTATGAATATTAGACAATCTTGTTTATCATTTAAAATTTTTTATATTTCAATTTTAAATGTGACAAGATAAAAATAACACAACTTAGATTCTTGCAGGAAGCGTCTATCCATTTCAGAGGTATTATCAAGTAAACTATTTCAATACAATTTATGAAATGAGGAAGCACAATGTCCATTTCGGAGGTATTAACAAGTAAACTATTTTAACACAACTTCAAAATGAGAAGCACAATGTCCATTTCAGGGGTATTAAGTAAACTCCAAGTAAACTATATACTCTGCTGTATACACATGTGTACTATATATATAGTAGAGTAAAATCCGATTCATCACCTGAAAATTTTTTTTAAGATTTCGTCGCATCTCCGCAATTATTTAATTTGGACGCGGTGCGCCTCTAGAAGTTTTTACTTCAAAAATCTACTTTTGTATTCTTATTATCAAATCTCGTATTTCAAAAATCTACTTTTGTATTCTAATTATCAAATCTCGTATTTCAAAAATCTACTTTTGTATTCTAATTATCAAATCTCGTATTTCAAAAATCTACTTTTGCATTCTAATTATCAAATCTCTTTTTTAAAAAATAAACTTTTGAATTCTAATTATCAAATTTCGTATTTCAAAAATCTACTTTTGTATTCTAATTATCAAATCTCGTACTTCAAAAAACTACTTTTGTATTCCAATTATCAAATCTCGTATTCCAAAAATCTTTTAAAATTCAAAAACCAATCGTTTCGCCTTCAAAAGAATGATCATTGTCTACAAATCAACTCTCGTACGCTAAAAATCAACGATCGCTGTCTAAAAATCAACTATTATAAGGCAATAAATTTTGCGGTGCATCATAAGTGCATATGATAAGTACATTTTTGGTGAAGGGGAATATTTTATGTGAATTTCGTTAACAAGATTTTAATTTTGAAATACTTAGAAATTAAATATTGCAATATAAAGAGAAAGATCATCCGAATTAAATTCTTTAAAAAAATGTAATATAATTTGTTGGACTATTAAAACTAACAATAGAAACACTTACTGTGGGAAAATTTTAATTTTTATTATTACAGCAGAGTGTAAGTGTGATCATTTTTTCGTAAAAATTAAACGAAGCCATTAAATAAAACAAATTTGGTAAGGATCAACAGCACTTAAATTTTGACAAGATACTATTGACAGCTGTTGCCCCCGGCCTTCTTCGCTGTTTGACACTTAAGCATTACACAAATTAAAAAACATATTACAGGTTTTTTGCGTCCAAAATTATTTTACATTGAAAACATATTAAAATGTAAAATATCTCAAAACACGACATTTCCTTAGTACTAACTTTCCGTGTTTACGAGGCGACGTTTATTATTAACATTCTGGCCAGAACTGGCTGCGTCCGGCAAAAACCGACGTATTTTCTAATACGGGGAGCGACACAGAATAATTGGGCGCTTGTTCACTTTCACGTCGCATAAATTTATGCCCAATCAAAACAAATTTCTTCGAATGTTTGTTTAATTGGTTAATAAATCATATTACAACGGACACTGAAAAGTTCAGCCCTATCTTTATGATAATGTAAAGTATATTATAATTTTATAGTGTTAGTTCACACTTTAATTGGTTACCGTCGGATTTCTTCGGGTAAAATAGGCGCCTCCTATCTTTAAATAAACAGTTTTAAAATAAAATTCAAGCAAAATTGCGTAATGATGTTTTGCTAGCTGGTTTGATTTGTAAAACAATTTACACAGATGTAGGTCCGAGTGCGCTTTATTTTCTGTGGGCTAGTGATAAGGAACAAGCGTAATAACTTGTAGTATAAAAAAATTTAAAATCCATTTAAGATCCAATTTAAGATCACGATCAGGCTCAATACTGCTTTTACTACTGCAGCACCAAGACTTTTGTAGCAAAAATGTTAATGTGTGCGGTCGTGGGACCCCCGATAGAAACGACGTTCATCACGCCTTTTCTTCAATTCTTTTACCAGCCTTAACGGCAACATACACAAATAATTTTAGTCTTTCAACTGTCGTTTATTATTAGTTTGTTTTTTATACAAATATTTACTGTTTCCATACGATTAATGTTACTATAATAAAGGTGTAGATTAATTATAACATCAAAGCTAGGATGGTAAACACAGATAAATGTCCATTCATACTAAATACATTCAATAAACATAAAACGTTCGTTCATCAATCTAGGCCTAACCTAAAATTATTGTGTGTATGTTTAATTTATTTTACCTGCCTTAACGGCAACATACATACAATAATTTTAGTTTATGCCTAGAAAGTAATTTTAAGTCTAGGCCTAACGTAAAATTAATGTTGCCATTACGGCAGGTAAATAATACAAACAATAAAGTTTTAAGTGTACATACAATAATTTTAATTTATAACTAGACTGATGAACGAACATTGAAAAAATCGTTCAAGCAGCAAAACCACTGACGTTAGTTGAGTGAGTTTCCAAAATTAAGTTCATATGTTTTACGCATTTAACCAACTATTTGGGAAATTTGTCTACACTCACGAAGGCACTGAGTAGCTTCCTCTGTATACGAAATATTACGCCAGCCCCGGCTCAAGTACGTTTATAGCATTTTACGTTTTGACGGGGGGGGGGGGGGGGGGGGGTGCGGGCTATTATAAGGGTGTGTAAAAATAAAAAAGTTGCAGAATAATCTCATATATTTATTTGTTTTGATAAAATCCCAATAAAGTTTAATTCTAGTACGAAAATCTTAAAAAATTCTTCCGTTTGTTTAATATTTTTGTGTAAGGAACTGGTCCTAGTGACTTAAAAAACCGAAGTGTGTACCAAATTTGGAACGAATCTGATTGAAAATTTGGCTTAAGAGTTCGAACACATAAATACATATATGTATAATATTATATACAATTTTAATGACAGCTCAAAACATGTTCTGGACACCATAATCGGTGCTGATTATTGAGTCACTGCAATAGCTCATCTTTGTGCTAATTCGCTCAAAGTGGCTAATAATCCTATTTGGCTTGACCTACAACAGGTCAATTGAAGTTCAAATTTATTTCCATAAGCAAATCATTTGACAAATTTAATCGATTCTTATGCTGAGGGAAGCAAATTTAAAAAAAATAGTTTTATCCACAAGATTCAAACAATTGTATGCTGTGCCTCAAGGAAATAATGATTTTTTTGTTTTGTAATCTCATTCTGGTTATCCCTTCCAATAAGGGTTGGTTAAACAGTACACAAAAAATGCTCTAACCAAAGTTGAACTAAAATTTAGCTAAGCCGAAAATTAAATTAAAAAGCTAAATCTTATTTTGTTCACAAATAAAAATGAAAACCTACAAATTTTCAGACTTATGGCTTTATGACTTATTAAATAACTTTACGTATGTGAATTAAGGCAAGTTTCTTTATAGGCTTTCAGCATTTTAATTTTGATTCAAACAATAAGGGCACTTATTGTTTTGCATTTTATTTTCTGGTGTTCATAAAAGTCCTACATTACTAATCAAAACGTTATAATGCAACTTCATTCAGCAAAATTGGTTTTGAAGTTTTATGAAAGTACTAGCTGCCCGATCCGGCTTTGCACGGATAGACAAATTAAAGTTAAATGTATATAAAAAAATAAAATACATCAATAAATATATTGCACTATGTATTTCTTTTTGGGATTTTTAGTAACTTTGACCCCCTAACCCCTAAAATTTCGAATTTTTGGAAAACCTTTCTTAGCGAGCTATCTACCAAATTTCATTCCAATCCGTTCGGTGTTTTTTTTAGTAACTTTGACCCCCCAAACCTCCAATAAAATTTCGATTTTTTTTAAAACCTTTCTTAGCGAACACTTATGGCTCTAGAGGAAGCTACATACCAAATTTCATTACAATCCGTTCGGTGATTTTTTTAGTAAATTTGACCCCCCCAAACCTCCAATAAAATTTCGAATTTTATGAAAACCTTTCTTAGCGAACACCTATGGTCTTAGAGGAAGCTACACACCAAATTTTGTTTCAATCCGTTTAGTGGTTTTGGAGAAATCGTGATTTAGTAATATTAACCCCCCAAACCCCAATAGGTTTCAAATCTTTTGAAACCCTTTCTTATCAGCAACTACGGCCCTAATTTCATTGCAATCCGTTCAGTAGTTTTAGAGAAATCGTGATTTAGCAAATTCGACCCCCCAATCCCCTCCTAAAATTTAGAATTTTTTGAAAACCTTTCTTAGTGAGCACCTATGTCCCTAGAGGAAGCTACATAGACTACCAATTTCGTTCCAAACCGTTCAGTAGTTTTTGAGAAATCGGGAACAGTGAGTCAGTGGATTTGGCTTATATATATATAGACTACGTAAATTAAACAATACTTATTTAAAATGATAACTGTTTCCTCTTGTCGTAGAATAAGAAATTGCATAGTTCTTTTTGAGAAAGTAGTAAGTGATCACGGAGTATTTAAAGCTAAATGTATTTAATTATTATTGGTTTTCCGATACATACTAAATGTATAATGTATGAACCGAGAGTTGTAACAGATAAATTACCGAACCCACATCTACTTTATAGGCCTATAAAGTTTAGGTAAAACTTGTAGCAGTCGGACGAAAAGTGAAAAAACTTCCATCAAACCTAACCTAACAGATGTTTTAATCTCAACACGAAAGTCTCCATTCAAAAAATTAATTTATTAGAATGTTCGTACTCTTCTAACCAGTCTATTAAGAAGAGAGGACTTTCGGTTTTACGTAAAAATATGTATTTGAATAATTCCTTGACCACCCCGAGGCTGATTTGCTAGTCAGAGTATCATAAGGTCTAGGTAACGTATACTAATGACTTTTAATGTGACTGCTAATACAAGATCAGTAAGATATGTAGGCAGTAAGATATTCATTAACCTTTCCCAGGATTTCTAGAAGGACACAAGAAAGTAGTGATTGTGAAACCAGAACCAAACAATGTTTTCCCGTAATATAGGACGATTTAGAATGAAACTTAAGTGTCTTCTTTACCTTGCGTAAAACACGTCGTACTACAGTTTTTCGGCCACAGTTTTTCAACTTAAAAGTTATGAAACCTCTTAAATTGTTCTTAAAGCCAATGTGCTTTTGTCTTTTACCTCATAGTTTGAAGAAATCGATGGCAAATATTTTTAATAAAAGGTTTAATTTAGCAAAAAATGATAATTCTTAATGCATTTATGAGGAGTTTTGAATAATAATTTCCTTATTTAAAGATCACACGTTAAAAATATAAAGCCTTCTCGGTAATTTAAAGTTAGTAATTTAATATTATGAAAAATATTATCTTTTAAAATGATTGAATTTAAGGAAGTAACAAAATTTTGTATTTTAAAAGTATGTTTTGATATATATGTATAACCTAAAATTGTTGCAAAAATCATTCTCGAATATTTTTCAAATTGAAGTTTAGAAAAGTCTAGTGGTTTAAGACGTACAATAGTATGAAACGAATGGAACTAAACTCACCTTATTATTTGTTTTGTTTTATATGGAAGGGTGCGGTGGTGTTTTTGTTTCACATTTTAAAATTTTTGTCTTTTTTTACCCTTTTACTTTAGAAGCAAATACGATTGAAAACAGCGTGCAGAGAAAGTAAACCGAACGCCAATAACCATGTTCCAGAGGTTACAGTTGTAATAAAACACACGAATGAGTTTAACCACTGTGCCACTCTGATACCATATTATATTATGAGTGTTTTAGAAGTAGAAAAAGACAAATAAATGTTTAAAACTCTGCCTAACATGATCATTAAATTCGTCAACAAATTATAAAGCTACAAAATTAAATTCAATTTAGATTATGTACATTGTGTTATACAGGGTGGGTGTAAAGTCTGAGAACGGCTAATATTTCGTATATAAGGCAAATTTGAAGGTAGATGTGATTGAGGAAACCTACTCTATGTAAAAATACTATTTTATTATGATGTCAAAAATTTGGTCAGCCATCTTGGATCCGCCATTTTTAATGTATTTTTATTTTTAAATAGGAAACTGGTCATGTAATAAATAATTTCAATGTAGACTTTTAAGGCAAAATCAATGTTGAAAAAAGCACATCCATTTCTCAAACTGTTTTGAAGATATTTCCATTTGTTTTACATTGAATCAAATCATTTAACACCATTTGAATATCATTGATATTTATTATTATTATTATTGTTGTTCATTATTGTTAAAATTGATGTACATTAAATATTTAAATTAAATTGATTTGATTGTTTGATGATTTTTAATGTTATTCAACATTAAAATTTGAAAGGTAAGAAGTTTATTGTACTTTATTTCATTTTTACATTAAATGAAATGATTAAATGTTAATAAATGCAAATATCTTCAGACCGATTTTAGATATGGATGTGCAGTTTTCACCATTGATTTTATCTTAAAATTCTATATTGAAATATCACTTGACCCCTTTCATATTAAAAAAAAAATGTACACTCAAAATGGCTGTCCAAGATGGTGAATAAAATATTCTACTACTTAATAAAATAAACGGTACCAGGAACTGGCACATACTTTCTCACAAATACATTTAAATTACTAAACAGATTCACTGTGACTTGTAGGGTGGAGTAGGAGAGTTTTTTTATTAAAGTTGGAGATTAACTAATAAATATTATTATTATTATTATTATCTAGAGAGAAAACTATTCGATCGATTTCGAAAAAAATTTCACCAAACACGTCAATTAGGTCTTCATAGATGCACGTAAAATGGTTTTGAAATTTTTTTTTAAACAACCCGCTTTATGGCCAAAAAACCCCCAAAAACAGTTATTATTATTATTATTATTAGATAAACGAGAATTTTTAGAAAGATGCGGGTTTCTGTATATATTAGGGCACATTAAAGGCTACAAATAAGCCAAATTTTATCAAAATCGT
>JAGFPH010000341.1:151726-170137 GCA_018207615.1 Philaenus spumarius
TTCTGGGGACCATGATCAGTGCTCACTTACTAGACTACACCCAACAAAATTAATATTGCATTGTCATCGGTCATTGATAAGTGTGCAAAGTTTCAAATCAATCCGACGTTTTGAAGTATAGGAAAGTGTACGAATATACGAAGAAAGGTATAAAAAGGCACTTTCCGGATTTTACTCCTAACGCGTGACGCGGTTTCTCGACCGACACCCCATCCCGATTACAACGGGCGCAAAGAAGTATAACTTCAAAAATAAAAAAAATTGCGTAAAGGCTATCCGCATATATCAATAACAAAATAGGAATTGGAATTCTGAAACTGAACATCGCTTACGAGGAAGCACTATATTAATTTCACTGGCAGCTGTATTTACCGCAAAGCCGCGTGACACCGTACTCACAAAAACTGCACACCTAATTTTACACGAACAAATTATATTTTGCCAAGGCTATTAATCAAATATGAACTGGTTACGTGCCAAAAGCACATCAGGATGTGGAGCAAAGAAGGACCTCCCCTCCAGCAGCGCATTGAGTCACATCCGATGCAAGCCGCAATCACTTTATGACCACAAGAACGGGCGAGCAGACATTTTATCCAATTATGGGGCCTAATTTGTCTTCAAGTATCGATTGTGATGGCTTCTTGTACGAGATATATTCGGGAGTTGTGATGGAGGGTTATGATATTTGCTGCGGGGTAAATGTGGCTGTAATCAGTGACCACAGATATTGCGGACGACGATCTATTGCTTAGACATCCAGGTATGACTTGCCTGCGAGCACTGATGGCAGAGTACGATATGTGATTGCTTCTGAGAAACAAAAGGATTTCCGCATTTTGTATAATTCGTTAATAGTAAATTCATACGTTTTTAGCAAACGTTTATAACGATGGTCCATTGCAGACGACTGCCTTTTTCTGAACGTGTAGTGCTGCCAACCTAAGCACATAGTCACTGTTTCAACAAGAAAACACCACAACACAAATTAAATAGTAGAGTGCCCGTAAACTAAAAACATCCCAAATAATGAAAGAAATGTTTTTTTGCATGGGTAGGTTTGAATTATGTTTATTTTTTAAAATTTGTTTTATACATAGTTTCAATACATTTGTGAAGAGTTAGCATAAGTAAAAACGGATTCGTTTAGAGGTAGGTTTAATAAAATATTGAACTTATACATTTTTGAAATACGAATTTGTTGATTTCACGTTATCATGAATTTACTATTCAACAAGAAAATAGAAATAATAATTAAATATTATTGTACATCATCGTTTTTTCGCTTATGTTGGCACCTCTTTGTTAATGGCGAGAAGGCGTATTTTAAGTTTTAGAAAAGTCAATGTTACTAATAAATTTGTATGTTACAAATAATATGTCTGAATGAATAATTTCATTGGTTTGTTTAG
Organism: Philaenus spumarius; assembly: GCA_018207615.1. Taxonomy (NCBI): domain Eukaryota; kingdom Metazoa; phylum Arthropoda; class Insecta; order Hemiptera; family Aphrophoridae; genus Philaenus; species Philaenus spumarius. The sequence continues at coordinate 153,139 of JAGFPH010000341.1, forward strand.
GGATTTTGATAATGTTTCTTTGTTAATCTAGAAATAATGTCACATCTAGAAGACTTTACTATATAAATTTGACTTTGTAAGGCTGTTATAATTTTTGGAAGTTCTTACTATTTTACAGAACCATTCAATCAAATAATAAAAGTATTTGACATTCCTTTTCAAAAACTTGTGTCTTTATTATTTGTTTTTGCTAAGTACAATCTAACGATACAACATGTACCAGTATTTAACCTAGTTCTTAAATTGAGATAGCTCTTAATATTGATTCTTCCTTTTCTGGCACTGCTGCATTGTCAATTAAATAAGCACAATATGTACGAAATATACATCGTACATAATACTTGTGCAGTATAGATCCCTTTTGGGGCTTTCACAAAAAATCTATCTTAACAAATGAGGTGTCAAAACGCAGAGACATTGACGAATTGTAATTTCACTCAATAAATATTAAAAATGTATTTGAAAAAACCTGCCTCATTTATGTTAAAGTTAGCTTAATTTTGACCCGGGAATTGTAGTAGGCCTACAATCAATTAATTTTATTTACTTTTATATTTTTAAGTAAATTGAAATTTAGATTTATAGTTTCCATCACATCATTTACTTCTGGCTGTGGGGGGGGGGGGGGGGGGGCAAAGTCGGAATTTCTCATCGGTACGCTATAATGTAACATCGTTTTATATTTAACTAAGTTACTCTTTATTTCAGTTAAATTGACCCTTGCTTGGAAAGTGTGTTAGCGGAAAAATAATTTAAAATAACTATTTTGTATTCTTCCACGAATTACACATTGTAAATTAAGATTTAAACTTATTAAGGTTTTTTGAATTCGTGGTTTTTACTCTATCTTTTGTTTCATTGCTTTATTCTCTTTTTGTATTATTTTTTATTTCTGTGTGAACATTATGAATGTATATTAATTAATTAAGGCCTAAACATTTGTTTTATTTCTATTTCTGAGCCGGGCAGTATTGAACTCTGTTCCAAATTTTTGGAATACATAAATAAATTCAGATTTTTAAAGCAATGTTTATTTTTTTCTGATAGTAGTTTTAAAATGATTAATATATAACCAAAACGAAAGTGACATAGTTTAAAATTATTCAAAGTTCGCTTCGCACATTTTCTTCGCCTAATAAAACGCCTAAAGGAAAACTTCTCAGGTGTGACTAAAGTTCAGTTCAGAGATTTACATTTTATATTCACCGCAAAGTCGGCCAGATTAGAACACCCATATCGCCCCAGTTAAATCCACCGAGCTCCAACCCCTTACCCGACTTGTAACGTAATCCATTCGTTTTGGTCCAAAGATTCGTTTCTCAGGGAAACTGTGCGAAAGTCTACCATCTGTGTGAACCGTCTATTGTGCACAGTAACAATACCTGTTTATAACCCTTGCTACCGTTGGCCTTGAAGAGGTTTCCACCGAAATGAAGTTGTTTATGCCACTTGAGATTTGAATAGAAAGTGACAACCCTTTACCACGGCGGGGGTTGGGGCCTGCGCACTGTGCCCCGCGTCTGATGTCCAACGAGTCTCAACATAATTTATTCAATACGTTTTAATAGGTTTAGCATTTTATTGAAAAGGGCGACGTCATAGGAAACGAGTGATGTTGAGTAGTTAATAGTCCATAATTTCAGTTTAAACTGAATCCCTAAAATAATTTATTGTATGAAAGTTTTGCAAATATTTTACCGACTTCTTCTCATAGGCTTCTCTTTTATAAATTAAGATATTTATTTCAGATTTCCGAACATTTATTTTAGAGTTATATATTTTTTATCCTATTGACATATTGACAATAATGCTAAAAAAATTTTTTTGACAGATAGAAAAGTGTTTTTAGGCTGTTTAAATATTGTTTTTGAAACCACTCTTGAATCACTATGTACTTTCCACAAATTTAATCATACTAAAATATAATAAAAACCAAAAACAAATTTAAATATGTTTTAACTAAAATAGAACTCAAAAGCGATTTTTAGTCTAGTTTTAAGTATTTTCAATAATTTTAATTTCTAAATTTATGTGACTGCTTTTTATATTAATTGATACAAAGGAAAAGATCAGTTTAAACAAATACAAAGACACTAACTACTTTTCAAAGTGAAAAAAATTCTAATTTTCTACACAAACATATGTAAAGAAATTATCATTAAAAACTATTACCCATAATTCCGTGTGGTTTCAGTGGCTTTATATGCAATTGAGGTACACTTTGTTATGGACCAAATAATTTAACCCAGTGAATAATAACAGTTAATGTAAACGTACAAAATCTACAATATTTTAACGCATTTCTCCAACCGTCGCACCCCAATGAAACAGTAGACTCGCTTTCCACGCGTTGTGTTAGGCTAGGGCAGTTTGAAACGACAATACAGCTGTCAGATCAGCTGACAGGGGGTCAAACATGACAGGACTAACCCAGTTTCACCCTTTCCCTATTGTAACGATCCTCAAAGCTCAAAGAATGTATGTCTTCATCGTTTGTCGTGTTATTCTTCTTCCGATGAAAATACAGATTTCATTCAAGGTTGGCGCACCTGGGGGCTTAATTTTATCTTCGACCCCAAAATATCAGATTGTATTTATAAGTTTTAAATGCGATGGGAACTTTTATGTTAAAGGATTCGATATTGCATTTAGGATGCTTTTATATTAATATTTATAGTAAATAAATTATTCTTTTACTTCAAGTACTTACTGGATAGAAAGTATATGATCGTTAAAGTATATAACGCACATTATCTTTCTATCATTAGGGAATTTTCATAGGAAATATGATCCTATTGCTGTAACCCTTGTGGTGAGACCTAAGGTCGGGAGTGGTCAGTGAGCACCAATCATGGTTCCCAGAACAAGTTTTGGGGTGTCATAAAAAATGACTCTAACAGTCGCATTTTAAGTACGATTGGGAGACTAAGGTCAGTTAGTCAAACAAATCCAACAATCGGAAGCCCGTTTTGTTGGCAGAAAGAAACAATTTTTTAGAGATTTTTCGCAATAGAATGAAACGCACATTTTGTTTTCTTTACACGACCTTTTAGCCCGCGTGGTTCCCCAAAATCGAAAATAACGTAAAATACCATAAAAGTACCAGGTTCAAATTCACGTGGGGAATTTTATGGTGGGGTATCTTCTGATCCTAGTCCGATGACGGTAGAGTTTGTCCGCTGCGAGCGAAGCAATCCATAATCCTAGGGCGCCAAGTCAAGGTGCAAATTCGCAAAGCGCAGTTCATAATCCTAGGGCGCCAAGTCAAGGTGCAAATTCGTAAAGCGCAGTTCATAATCCTAGGGCGCCAAGTCAAGGTGCAAATTCGTAAAGCGCAGTTCATAATCCTAGAGTGCCAAGTCAAGGTGCAAATTCGCAAAGCGCAGTTCATGATCAGCTTCGTTTCGCTCGCAGCGGAAAAACTCCACACCTCGACCTTGCGGTCTAGGATTATGAACTGCGCTTTGCGAATTTGCACCTTGACTTGGCGCCCTAGGATTATGAACTGCTGGAGAGTGAGGTGAAAACAAATTCTAATAATATATTTCGTGCTCGTAGGCTGCTACCAGCACCTTCTTGAGTAGATCAGTTTCTCAAGTACGGTAGTTGGTTAAAACCCAAAATATAAACTTAATTTTGGATATTCACTCAACTCACTTCTGCTTTTAAGCGGTAATCGAATTATTTAAAACCGCATTACATGTTTGGGTTAAAACCAAAATTTCCTATTATATAAATATTTTACTTTGCGGGAATTTAATTGTGATACCTTTATTCATTTCGGAGAAGATTGACTTTGGCAGACTGGCAAAATATTTTGTTTATCCCTTTTCAGGTACATAACCTTAAACATTGACAGACTGATATACATTTTGAACTACAACACATGTACAAATCAGTGAACAAAATTGTAATACAGGAAAACTTATTTATGTTCGTTTGCATGATGTAATGACTTCGTATCTGTGTGTTATAGTCTTTTCCCTTTATTTTAAACTAAGGGAGACCCCTGCGTGCTTCGCACGTCAACCCCCAATGAAACCTTCTAAAAACATATGTTATGTTATATTTATAATAAAGGTGTAGGATTAATAATAACCTAAAAACTAAGATAGTAAATAATGTTAAATGTTCAAATTAAATTATTTCTTATATTTTATAACAGCATTTATAATAATGGTTAAAAGAACCAGCAAGGTTCAGGTCTACACTTAGGTCCTAACCTAAAAGCTAGAAATACAAAAATAATTGCTTCAAATTTTGAAATCAGCTGTTAATGAAAAAATGGGAGCAAACAGTTATATTATCTGTTATTTTATTCAATTGGTTGCTATGGTAATAAATGTAAATACATGTGATGGTTTATCATTCTAAGCCTAACCTAAGAATTTTTTCCGACTAAATTTACAAATATTTAAATAAAAAAAGGTTTTTATCGAAATGAATTATAGACTATGTTACTCAGGGATAGTGTAGCTTTTTATTAGTAAAACTATTTTTTTCAATCGGTTCAGAAGTACCAGAGATTACCCCCTACTTATAAACAAACAAAAAAACAAACTTTACCTCTTTATAATATTAGTATAGATTTTGCTTCAGAAAAATTTTATTTGGAGTTGCTTTTAGTAAACCAAATTCAAAATTGAAATTCAAATATTTAGTTTGAGAAATACAACAGAATCTCCATTTATAATTTCATGTTGTTTCAACACTTTCTTAAAAAATTCAAAATAAAATTAACTTCAAACAATTTATTGTTTTATTCTTCTTTGGTACTTGCCCGACACGCGCTTTGCTTTTTTTCTTATACACAGAGTGTCTTCTAAAGTTTGTTGTTGTTAAAGATTAAAAATTCAACAAATTTATTAATTTCTGCTACTTATATTTGTTAAATGTTTGTTACCAAGGTGACTTTCTTGGTTCTTAGGATCCTCTTCAACTCCGGAGTTCTCAGGATGGCCTCCGAGCTGTAAGCAGGGGTCCTAGGGAAAAGACAAAAGCTTTCTTATTTTAATTACGGTTAATTTGCAACCTTTTATATTATTGTATGTAACATATAATATACAATCTAACACACAACTCCTACTGGCTCTTCTTACTTAAATGTCAGTATCGCCGTAAAAAGTTACGAAAAGGAACCAAGCGGCTCTAGTTTAGTCGGCAACCCTTTATCCAAAAGACTGCCGATTTGCGTATGTCGTTCCATTGTACCCGGCTGAAAGTTTGGCACGTATACTCTACTTCCAATTTGCATTAAGTTTTTTGTATGTTTATTGAATGATAACCAATTAGTAATTATGTATTAATGAGTAAATCATGTCTTTGTGTATGCCTAATTATGCATACAATCGTGCCCACTGGGTCAAATGATCTTTGGAAAATGTTAGCCTCCGGGGAAGGATAACACAAACTATTCGAATTGTTTTGGTTTGAAAAAAATTATAATAAGAAAATCATTTTGGTAACCAGCCATAAAATTTGTACCTTAATTTGTATAGTTTTTTCATTAATGTGTTATAGTTTAAAATTTGTATTGTTACTAATTTAAGCCTCTTCTTACATTTTCTTTTAGATTTGTACATCTCAGATCATAACTTTTATTATGCCTGGTTTCTTTCTTCGTTTGTCTATTCTCTTCAGCTCCTAATAGACAGTAATTAATTAATTTAAGCTTCATTGCACTAACAGTAAGTGCTTCGCATAGTTAGTGTTACCTCTAACAATGAAGCGCAGGTTCGAACCTAGATACAGGTATTTTAATTTTGTTCGTTACTGGCCTCTCCCGTCTTCGTTAATATAACTGGTTAGTAAAGTAAAAATTTAAGCAACTTAAGTTTAAAAGTATATAAAAAAGGATTATTTGATATATTTAGTAAATAGAATGAAGATCTTTTCCAGGAATTAAACATTTGGTCTCATCAGTTTCCCGGAAATGATTGTTACGCTAAACTGCTTTTGTTATCATTTTGACAATGAAAAAATGTAAAAGTGGCTGTATTGTATAGTGCGTGCAGTTACTAGCATGAATTCTTACTTCTAATTTGCGTAAACTAAAGACACTTAAAAAATAAATATATTGAATTGTAAAATTGAAGAAATACAAAAATGAAAAGAAAGTTTAAAGTTCTGTTCGAAAAAAACATTTATAATTTCATCTCCTAATGTTTAAAATTCAATTTAAAGAAAACCTTCATCCTAAAAACATTAAACATTTACCCTACCCTGGTTGTGTGTTTAAGTTGCACTTACTGGTTATATTTCCCACAGCAGTTTTCTCTTTTACGAAGATTATTAGCGAATTTCCATAGGAAAGATGAGCTATTGCAGTGACCCTTATGGTGAGACCTAAGGTCGGGAGTAGTGCCGTAAAACACCATAAAAGTACTCGGTTCAAATAAATATTCGTGGGGGATTTTACCATTCTATTAATATATTGTTGAACTGTAATATATTTTAATTATTAACGACCTCAACAGAGCGATAATCTGAAGATGGAACGAGTTCCGAAATGCATCAACCAACAATCTATGTAAAGTAAGTAAACTACTCAAATTACAAAAAGTCACACAGACGGATGTAATTATCCTTTTAGCTTAATCACCGCCTTGAGTAGAACAAATTCACAAATTGTTGGTTGAAACCCTAAAACATTTAAATTTAATTTTGGAAATTCGCTAAACATCAAAGGTTTAGCTGCGTGATTGAATTGTTTTCTGTATTATTTTGTTTTTACAGTAACACGCTGTTAATATAATCTATATTAATACATTATTACAATTAAATGAATGAGGATATTTCAACCTTTAAACGAAACCAATGTCACAAGCTTAAAGTGTGAAACTAAACTAAAAGCACCGAAATATTTCTCAATACTAGATGTTTTGTTTGTATGCGTCTTGAGTAAATATCTACACTTTCCCGCACACACAAATAACTACTGAACCTATAAATCCTGTCCTAGATACTTATCGAGATCTAAAATCTATTTCTCAAGGTTTTAGTTTCATTGCTATTTAAACTCTCGATCTATCAGACATTAACTACTTCGAGATATCGATCTGGAATTGAGAGGTGTTCGATTACGATTGAAGATTTAGAAGTACTTTCGTTGCCGGAGTGGATGGAGCAAGGGTTGCGTAATGAATGCCTTGCGAGGGACTGAGTTACTGTATTTGTTTCGATACTATCGACCGTAGCAAGAGTAAAAACTCCTATAACCACCACTAATTTACAAGGATTTTCAATATTAAAAGTATATATTATTGTAAAATGTGCTGGGAGAGAGCGTTTACGTGTTTTTCATACCAACAACCTCGATCCTCCAAACAATTATTTTATTATTTATTTGTTATCACCCGACGCCAATGATATGTTCAGCCGTTCTGTTGTATTAATTTTTAATTTATCCGTTATTAATAAAGTTGTAGGATTAACCATAACATAATCTAATATTAAGTATATAAATCAAGTTATAAAATGAACGATACAACAGGAGTTCTAATAAAGATTAAAAAGAACCAGCACAACTTAGGCATACTCTTAAACCTAAGTCGAAATAGAATCTTTTGCTTTTAAAATTCCAGCCATTAATGCTACTCTTAGAATTTAATTAAAACTACGGTCATCAGAAATTTTATACTGTGATAGCACTTAAATTGCACACCATTCAATATTAAATTTCATTTTGTTATACAGGATGGAACAAAGTTAGAGTTAAAAACTTCGGGAAATGGTTGTATGGGTCAAAATAAATAGAAAATCAAAAATAATATTTTTTCGAAAAAGCTTTTTTTTCCAAATATCCGCCATTTTGTTTTTTTTTACTAAATAATTATATCTAGAGAACGGTTTAACCGATTGAGTTCAAACTTGGCATGAAGTTTAATTAAACAATGATCTATCTTAAGAAAAATAAGCGATTATATCCAATCATGCATTTCAAAATGGCGGCTGTTTGAATATTTCAAACCTAAATTACTCAAAACCCGTACATTTTAACAAAAAATGTCTAGATACTTTTTTTGTAGCGCTTTTGATTCACTTTTGGGTGGTGTAACTATTAAAACAATCGAATGAAGGATAAAGCTAGGTTATGTGTAATAATTGGTTTATTGAACCCGTCATCCTATACCAACACAGTAAATACTAAAATATTATATGTACATTTGCTGTCATTATCTTTAACTTAACTATTATTCTTCATCCGATAGGGAATTAAAAGGGCTACAGAAAAGGTACCTTGAAATTTGTTATTAAAATGTACGGTTTTTGAGTAATTTAGCTCTGAAATTTTCAAACAGCCGCAATTTTAAAGCACATGATTGGATATAATCGCTTTTTTTTCTTAAGATAGATGATTGTTAGGTTAAACTTCATGTCAGTTTGAACTCAATCGATTAAACCGTTCTCTAGATATTAATTATTTAGTAAAAGAAACAAAATGGTTGATATTTCGAAAATGAAACGGAAAAAATATTATTCTTCATTTTCTATTTATTTTGACCCATAGAACCATTTCCTGAAGTTTTTAACACTAACTTTGTTTCACTCTGTATTATGTAATGGTATATCATTCCTTTCTTTCCAAATGTTTTATCTTTATATCTTTTTCCGTTTCCCAAATATCTGACAGTATAACTGAGAGACAGACTGTGATTGGGTAGGGATTGCGGTTCAAAGAGGATTTCTGTAGTGTTTCTTCGATTAAATTTGTCAAAAATCCAAATTAAGGTTTATTCAATCTGACGAACTCTCGATCGTCCACGTGTAAGTGTCTAGTTATTAATATTTTAAACTTGGCCTACCCTTCTTCTTTTAAAAATTATATGTTTCCAAGTCTGGGCGCATTTAACATAATTATTAAAAATTTCTTCGTCCTGAATGTCTTTTTACAAAAACGTCCTACTGTTTTACACTTTAAGGCTAATGAAGACAGGACCTACAGTTTTACGTGGAATCCGAACCACAGCCAATGATGTCTGTTAAGAAACCATTTAGAAAATTATTTGGGGTCAATGGGAATTGAATCCGGAACTTTTCCATTGATGGTTGCCATGACGATTGATAAGCTTTCACGCCTTAACAACCACGGCCATCGTTATCTATCAAAAGTAATTTTAACAACATTAGTTTTCTTTTACTAAGACTAGTAATAACGTCCAATGGAACAGTCCGTACTCAGCAAAAGTGAACGGGCAACTGGTATAATAGTCGCTTCAATCACAACGTATCTTAATGACTGATGGTACAGAATCCTAAACGCATATAAACCTTCAATTTTTGTATTTCATTAGCAGATTTGGAGTATATTGTTGAATTTTATTTGTGCCACTAATGAATTTGCGTTTCTAAATAAAAATATAATATCTAAATTAAATCTCTCAGAATTAACTGCCTAAATTAGGAAATAATAAATTAATAAAACGCTCCGTGAGAAAATAAAATTAGCTCAAAATGTAAACATTCATAACTACAAACCCAAAACTGTGTTCCCATTTTAGAAACTGGGGTTCGCTAAAAATGCAATTTACAAAAATATTTAAAATTAAATATGATTTTCAAAAAACTCTTTTTTTTTTTTTTTGTTCCGTTCTCCACCAAAAGAAAGCTTGCTGACCCAAATATTGTCCAATAACTACAAAGCAAAATATATTTTAAATATATTTTTTCAAGGAGGGTGGCAAGTGTTTCCCCAAAAATAAAAATTTGTTGATAATGCTTTGTGAACATCATTTGAAAGGGATTGTAATCATGATTAGAGAACTCATTTTTTATAGTTCTTAAAAGTGTTCAAAACCAACATTTCCAATTATCTACCATGAACTGTCTTCCTATTAAAGTTTTGGGTCACGGCTTATTTAACATATAATTTTGAGTATATCCAACAATATTGAGGCCTACTGGCCGGTAGTCTATCTTGGTTGGTTAGCTAGGGGCAGACGGCAAAAAGTATTCTACTTTAAAAAGTAAAATAACGAATATCAATTCACCGTGCAAAATTACATTTTTTACTTGTTTTAGAGGAACTGATGGCTAAAATTGAACAGAAAAACACACAAAACTCCAAGATCATTGTTATTTATCGTAGTTAACAACGCGCGGCGCCTGAAGCTGGACTCTCAATGTCTTAATTAAACACTGCAGGACGGATATTTGTTCTGCAGTTTCGAGTCTAAGCAGGTGGCCAACCTGTTTGCCAATTTGCTGAATTTTTAAATTGCGCTGATAATTATTCTCGCGTGTCGCCGAAATGTGAATGCGCGCGCGTAAATCGAGTGAGCGCGCGACTCTTTTAATTTGTGCACTTTCAGTTGGCCGACGTGGATATGCTTGCAGTACGGTAAGATTGTATAGGGATGGGTGATTTCTGAACGTTCTCGAATCTTAGTTCTCTGCAATGTTTTTGTTATAGTAACTAAAATTTTGAAACTGATACATTTAGTCCTAGTATAGTTGGAACATAATGTTGGAAAAGGGTTAAAAGAAACCGATGTTTTAATAATCTGAGTTTTAACTAATTGTATAGAATATTTTTGTAATGCACTTTTAAATTAGCTTAAGAAAAGACAATGTTTGAAATTTCCAAGCATGACGGTTGAACAATTGATATCTATATAATCAAACAGAATTGCTGTTCCTTTGTAAGCGCATCACTTGAGAACGGCTGGACCAATTTGCCCATTTTTGGTTTTAAAATGTTCGTAATAGTCCGAACTAGGTTTTTATATAAAGACAAACTTTAAAAGTTCCCCGAAAAAGTTTCAAATTTGGAAAAAACTTCTTTTGTATGGACTCAAGACCACAGTGTACATAAACAGCTGTTCGTATAAAACGCTTAGCCACACGACATGTTTGTTTACATTCATTACCATAGCAACTTTACTTATCAGTTTATTATTCTTCAAAACCAACAGCTTTTTTAGGTTAGATTGACCAACTTAAAGCAAACAAAAACAAAAATCAACTAATGCCTACTATATTTTAATTTAATTCAAACATTGGTTGTTACATATTATATATAAAACAGCTGATTTGAATAAAAATGTTTACATATTTTTAGGTTAGGCCTACAATGAACCAAAACAAGTTTATTTGCAACCAATTGGGCTAATTTAAAATCAGTTTTTTTACAATTCTTCACAACTATCATTTTTTTTTTAGATTTAGTAAAAGCAAATAAAAGGTTTGCTGTATTATCTACAGGTCTGAAGGTTTACAAAATCTAAATCTACATTTATGTAGTAGGCTATATTCGTAACTGGTATAAAAATCGTTTTACAATTCGATTACGTACCCTTTAAATTAAATTAAGCAATAGCGAAGCATTGCGGGTCCACTAGTAAAATTAATAAGAAAATGTTTACTGAAATATTATATCATTAAAGTTTTTAGTTTTATTCTAAAACTAGGGGAAACCCTATCGTGCTCCGGACGCCATCTTGTTGGAACCTTTTATAAACATAATCATGTTATGTTTACCTTATAGTAAAGGTGTAGGATTATTAATAACCCCAAAGCTAAGATGGTAAATAATGTTATATGTTCAAATCAAACTATTTCGAATATTTTATGGCAGCAGTTATAATAAAGGTTAAAAGAACCAGCAAGGCTCAGGTCTACGCTTTAATAAAAACCTAACCTAAAAGTTAGAAATGCAAATAATTTGCTTTAGTTTGAAATCAGCTGTTAATGGAAATATTAGAGCAAATTGCTGTTTTATCTGTTATTTTATTCAAGTGGTTGCTATGCTAATAAGTGTAAATCATTAAAAAATATGTCTGTTCATCAGTCTAGGTATAACCTAAGAATTTTTTCCGACCAAATTTACAAATATTGAAATAAAGATGTTTTTTTTTTTCAAAATGAATTGTAGCCTATGTTACTCAGGGATACTGTTGCTTTTTATTAGTAAAATTATTTTTTCAATCGGTTCAGTAGTTCCAGAGACTACCCCCTACATACAAACAAACAAACAAATTTTACCTCTTTATAATATTGGTATAGATGATACTGTTGTATAGACTTTTGAACAGGCGTTAGCGACAATATCGTTTCGTTACAAAAGTCATCAGTCAACCAACAAATTGTAACGTTTTCACAATAGTGTACAATTGCAACTTTAGGAAATCCAGGTATATTATTTCTAGAAAAGTTTAATTTTACTAAAACATGAAATATCTACCCCCGATCCAACTTCCGCCCTGCAGTTTTATTCAATATAGTTTTTAAACAAACAGCAAGCCATATGTTCTGTTTCCTTTAAAATCAATTATTGCGCCTAAAAGATTTCATGGATAGGCCTATCCGGGATACGAGTCGGCTCGCTCGACTGGGTTCCCAGAGAGAGTTGGGGGTAATTAGGCCTATACCGGATTTACTTCACGACAAATGTTTGTACAGTGCAACATATGTGGTTACGGTTGGGTGGCGTTCTGATTTACTAGCTTTGTTAAAATGTTGTAAAAAACCTACCCTTTTGTTGAAATATTTTTTTACTCGTCGTCTCGATGCAGCTTGTGATTGAGGTAATGTACAACGGTAAGTGCAATTTGTAGTTGGTGTAGGAAATTATGACTGTTGACTTTCGGTATTTAACAGTTAGTGCCTACGTCGTGGACCTAGTCGTGGCGTAAGACCTAATAATGATCTTTAATTTAATTTGTATGCATCAAACTGTTTTGTATTTCTGAATATAATCAATGAATATAGAGTTTATAAGAAGAGCAACGTCCATGTTAAAGTTTCAGCCTAGTTTTATTTGAATCTGACAAGCTTAGCACGGCAGCCGCTAGGTAGCGAGAGCGCTACTATCGTCTGTACAGCAAGTGTGAGTGAGACAGAGAATGAGTCAGCCATTCTCTGTTTCACTCGCACATGACGCGAAGGATTGATGAGTCACAGACGGGTGGAAATTTTCAGCCAGCGCTGCCTAACGGCTGTCGCGTTAAGCTTGATTTGGCGGCAACCAACCTGGATGACTATTCTCCATAAGCGCTTCTTATAGGTTCTGTATTTATTGATATAATCCACTTGCTGTCGAACCAGACTCCGCACTGTTGAAAATAGGAACTCTTTTCCATATTTTCCAGGACATCATTAGTTTGCGAAAATCATTGTTTTATTTAAACAAATTTTTACATTTTTTCTGTTGACTATTTGGTCACTAGTTTTTCTCAGTCTGAGTTTACTTCAGTAAACGATAAAGAGTGCGAGATAGCATTCAAAAGACTCGAGACCGGAGACTGTCAAGTTTCATGCGGAGGGGAAATCTAGTTTTATAGAATTAATTTTGTCATTGTATAGTTGTACATTTATTTGTAAAACAGTTACTACTATAAATGATGAATATTAATTTTCCTCTTGTTTACATAAAAGTTTTCTATTTGGCTTGAGTTATTATTACTTTACTACTTGAATTTATGGTGTCGTTTGAAAGAAATAAACTACGATTTGAAAGTAGGATATAACGTTTAACATATTTTAAAGGATATAAAAAAGAATTCATTTTTAATATCACCTGAATTTAGTAATATAGTAATTTTATACCTGGTAAATCAGAACACCCTTGCGATCAAAATAAATTTCCCAGGCGTCATTTTGAAACGGTGGGAGATAAAGTCAAACTTTAAATAAAACAATGTTTGTTTTTTAAATACCTTTTCAATGATGTGCTTTACTGTAATGCTAACGTTACTATTTGAAATTTTTGAGTTTTAATCAGTTTTTTACCCAAAATTGTATGTATTTTAAAATTTGAAAATTTTTGAGTAAGGGGCAACTTAAGCACATTTTTGGAAAGGGTATCTTTTCATGAATCTAAGATAAAAATTTGGTTCATGTAGGCTATGTTATGTGGTAACAATAAAACTAACTGTAAAATGTTACTTTTTTGACTTTTCAAACACCCTGTGAAACTTTCTAAAAGTTTCTTTCCAAAATGATTAGTGAACAGAGACCTTTAAAATGAGGTCGACCTACCTTTATATTTGAAAATTTTCCAAGATCGACCCACCATCCTCCAAAATAAGCACTTTTGTTGCATTTTTCACATTTTAAAACATTTCTACTGAATTCTCTAGCTTCGAAAAATGAGGGGGGGGGGGGGGGTTAATTAAAACGAAGGCTGTAGCTCATTTGGTTTTCAATACATGGCCCACGGGTGGTCTGATTCACAATGTACATGAGCGATTTCAGCTCGAGCTACTGGATAGGTCGATTTTGAAGGTCCCTTAAGCTAGATTTTCGTCCCGAAAATAAGCTAGAATCGAGTGCCGAAGTGGCCGAGACTGGACAAAATGTTTCTGCGTGTTCTAGAAGCTTTAAGGTGACTCACCCTTGAAAAAATCGATTTTGAGATTTTTACATGTTTGGATAGCTTGTTTTATTACGTTCAATTTGATATTTAACACTATATAGGCCTACTTTCCTTTAAAATTCAAGTGTCAAAAAATATATTTACACAACTATGCACATACATTTTGTATCAAGCAGCAAAATCCCCAACACAATCTCTGCCCTAAGGATGAGACCACATGGTGCAAATACCATAAATCTATTATAGATGGAAGTTCCTATGATCACAAGGAGCATACACATTTACCTTCTGTTTTGATGTTAGAAATTAAACATATTTTCAGAGACTTGGCAAATCCTTTACTTTTAGCTAAGTGTACGCATGACGGTACCCAAAATGTAAGCGAGTCGCTGAAGAATATAATTTGGTGTAGGATCCGAAAAAAGTGTTTGTTAGGCTAGAGACTCTAAAATTAGGAATTTATGATAATTTTCTGTATACAACAAAGGAAATGTAGCAAAGTGTTTAGTATTTAAGGTCTTAAGCCTAAAACCAGGCAAAAACTGTGTGGCGGAAATGCAGTTCAGTGATGGTGTTCGAGTGAAAAAAGCTGAAAACGCCCTTGAAGAAATTGCTAAAAAGTGTAGGCAGGCCAACAGCTTGAAAAGAAAGGTTTTAGAGGAAGAATTTGAAGCAGATGAAGATGTGGACAATCCTTCATATGCTCCTGGACAATACTAAAATATAAGTTGCAAGTAAAACGTTTTTCAATTACGATTCTCCGAAAGTTGCATTTGTGAACAATTCGGTACATTTTTCTCAGAAAGTATTAGAGATAATGAGCTGAAATTTTTTACACTTATTTATAGGTTTATACTAAGCATTTAGATAAAAGACTATAAAAAAAAAAATTTATTGTCAGTTTTAAAGCTTTTTTTCAAAATTTTATCTTAAGATTTGAGGAAACGTTAGTTTTTTGGTAAAAAATTATTAAAAATCAACTTAGAACATAAAAAAACTAGTGTAAATGTGTATGAAGGACCACTGTATATGTGTACCAAATTTCAACATTACATCTCTGCAGGTTATTTATTAAAGTGTACCTAAGTTAACATTGTTCTTATATGGGAGGGCGAGTCCCCTTAAGAAATTTTCTTAACATGATCCTTAAAAATCTAAATTTAATGCAGATTTTGAATAAATCTGTGAATACACCTAAATTGTCTAAATTGGACAAAATTAATTGTATATGTAGGCCTACTATAGTTCTTAAAGAATACGGCTTGGTTTATAAGTACAGTGAATTTTGAGCCACATAAATTTATATAACATTGAATATGTTTCTGAGGTGGGAAGCAACACTTATCTGTAAAGGAAATTGTGTCTTGTCAATATATTTATTTCAAAAGCAAAAACATTAGTTACAACCAATTATTCCATGTTTTCAGTTCAAGAAGTTGCCCTGTCATAGATTGACATATTGCTTCCTTGCACGCCCAAACACTCGCCCATCTAAACTCTTCACAGAACATGCGAGTTTAATTTTTGTAATTGTTTATGTGCGAAGCTCAGAGCACCTATTGCACAAATTTATACCTTTGCTGGTGCTTCACATATCTTAAAAATAATATACATTTGCTAAGCTTGGCTCTCATATACAGGGTGTCAATTAAGTCTGGGTACGGTTTAATATTTCGTATGTAAGGAAAATTTGAAGGTAGATGTGATTGAGGAACCTACTCTATGTAAAAATACTATTTTATTAAGATATGAAAAAATTGATCCGCCATCTTGGATCCGCCATTTTGAATGTAAATTTGTTTTTGTTTTTTAATAGGAAGGTGGTCATGTGATACATCATTTCGATGTAGAATTTCAAGAAAAAACCAACGGTGAAATTTGCACATCCATATTTTTAACCGATTATATATGTCAAAAAACAGTTACATATAGGGTCTATATTTAAAAAAAATTATTACATCCCAAAACGTGTTCTGGGGACCATGATCGGTGTTCATTCACTACTTCCGTCCTTAGGTCTCACTGTAAGGCCCACTGTAATAGCTTATCTTTACTATGGAAATTCGCTAATAAGCATATAGTTGAATATCTTTTAATCGAATATTTGAATAAATTACGTAATTCTAATACAAAATTAGCTATACAACATATATACATAATATACAAAAGTGTTAATGTTGGTTCAATAGGATTAGAAAAACTATCTTATTAAGATGAATATATATATATACCACCTTATTTTAAAATCATATTTTTCTATTAAGTTTTTGTCGGTGGCACACAATAGCGAAAAGCAACGTGTCAGCCTGCCATGTAAGGCTGTCCACAATATGGTCCAGTTCCAGAAAAACAGCAAAACAATAATGTTTTGGAAATTTGATTCATACCACTACTTTCTTTTAGTCCAAGCTAATTTCTCTATTTACATTGTTTGAGTTACCGCTGTAATTTTATATTTAACTAGCTGACCCGGCAATGCTTTGCTATTGCTTAATTTGAAACTGTGAAAGCCTGTAATTCGTATCCCTGAGGGCCGATGTAAATTATTCTGCTCATTGCTTGATTTACCTAACCTAAAATTATATTCATTTTTTGATCCAAATCAGTTGTTGATCAAAATCAGCTGTTGATCAAAATCAGCCGTTTTAAGCTTTTCATACGAACAGCTGTTTTTTGTGCCCCTGA